>PVJL010003154.1:0-167342 GCA_004026885.1 Lyroderma lyra
TCTGTGAGTAGCAATGTGGCTGGTTGGTACTCCAGACATCTCAGTCTCAGTCAGAGGCTGGAAGTAGGGAGCAAAAAGCTTTCTCCTTTGAAGGCTCTGCCTTATTTGGAAAGAAAATCTTTCTCAAATTCGCTCACAGATTTCTTCTTACATCTCAGTAGAAGGCACTGATTCACCAGCAAGCCTGGGGATGGGGCTGGCAGTGCCTGGGTAGGACACATTGTCTCCCCTCATAACATCAGGACTCTTAGGAAGGAAGAAGTGAGGAATGAATGGCGATTGTATGCAACAAATCGTGCCTGCCACATGTTGTGAAACCTAAAGGTATTTGTTAGTCTGTATAAAGAATGTACTCTAGAGCTCTATCCTGTATCTGCCTTATGTCTGTCATTGATTGAAAGTTCTCTCTTGTTATAGTGCTGAATAAACTGTGTGGACTGCTAAACTGCGTGAAGACTAGTTAGTTTATCATTAACCCTGGGTTAAGAACTTCACTATCCTAAAGCTCACTCTAAAATGCAAACATTTACTTTGAGGTATTACTCTTGAGGATGGTGTTATGATCAATATTATTGTCCCCTAAATGTTTTCACATACATACGAGGAGTCACTCTACGTATGTGCAGTTTTAATTATCAGCAAAATATAGAAAAAGTACTTTGTTTTTGTTTTAACTAGTCTCTTTTTTAATAGTAAAGACAAATTAAATGGATTTATACCATTGATTTTCAAATCAGGACCTGCAAGAGCTTGTCAAAAATTGCAAATTTGTTTATCTCACAGAAACACTGATTTCTTAGGTTGCTCATGGGTCCCAGGAATCTGCATTTTATAAATAGCGGAGGCTCTCATGCAGCTGCTCTATCGACCATGTTTTCGAAAGTACAACAGCAGCACATCCATGGTGGTTAGTTATCTGGCTTAAAAGGATGGGAACTGAGCACTCCTAATGCTGCCAGGTAGTGATAGTTAGTGTACTTTGCTGGCAACATAAAGAGATTCCACATCAGACTGAAGGCCACTTGATATTTCCGGTTACAACTCAGTCACACTTTTCTCATTAATTAAAATAGTAGGACTATTGTAGCCCTCCTCACAAGCAATTCTGTGTAGTGTCATAATCTGTGTGAATATGTGGGCAAGAGAAAGGAATCAGAAATACTAATTTTAATATTACATTAAGAAGGGTACTTTGCCTATATTATCACACACCTGTTATATGGTTCACTCTCAGACATAACGTCAAGTGATAGAGTTCATAAAACTCTAGCAAGGAAGAAAATTTAGAAAGCTTTGTAACTTCAGCTTAGGTCTTTTCAGTATGACTATGCTTGGCTTAAAATATTGTAGATTATTCTAGCATACACTACCTCATACTTAATAAGTACTAAACTCTATAAGCGTGTTCCTAAGATTAATTTCCATGACAAATGATCTGGAGGGTTATCCATTATTTTGGATTATGTGAACGATAACACTCAATCTCCATAATGTGGAGGAGTCAGTAAAACTACTTTCACATGATGGTGGCCAATTTTAAAATGACTTACAGTAAGCACTTCCTGTTATTTTATGGCAGACTTGGGAGTGGAAGGTTAATGGAAATATGCTGGGGCAAACAGGGAAGAAAATACCTACTGTCCTGAGTTGTGGGTGAGCTTAGATTTATCCCTAAATTAAAGGTGAAGGGTCCCCAGGCAAGCCCAGGCAAAGAAAGAATTCCATGGCATCCAGAGTATGTGGCCATCAGCATGTTACAGTGAGATGAGTCATACCCTTTCCATCACTTCAGCTTCCCCAACAGCCTTTGAGTCTCCATGAAATCTTGGAACAACTCGAAAACTGCTTGTTATAGAGGAAAAACAATGCCTTTGCAGCCAGAGGACGGGGTTTGTCGAACTCTGACACTATTGAATGCCCTTGGGCAATTTAACCTTTGTATCCAGCTGCTTCATCTGTAAAATAGAAGGAATGATCATAGTCCATACATGATATGCTTGTCATGAAGAGTGAATGAGTTAGTGTTAATATGTAAAGTGCTTTGAATGCTGGCTGGCCCAAAGAAGGCACTCAATAAATGTTAGCTGCTGTTGTGTATGTTTTATATGTTGTTTGTCTCCACAGCAGGATTATAAATTGTTTGAGGGTTAAGATGTCTGCTGCTGTTTATCCCTACAGCCTAAAATGGCACCATTCACTAAAATTAGTGTTGGAAAATAGGAAAACAAGACACACAACACACACACATGCGCGCACACACTGGGCCCTGACTACCATACATTTGTCACGGTGGTATGTCTAAATTACCATGCAGGATTGACTGATTGTCTTTTTTCCGTTTAGCTGCTCACCTTCTAATTTCCCTCTCCTTCCAAAAAGAAAAAGACTTCCACCTCAGTGTTGCATTTACTAGTGCTTCCTGCTGCTCGCCTCGTCCCTCTTCTGTAGATCTCCAGGTCTCCATCCCATCCTCCTCTTCTTGAGGTTTTCAGGGTGGAATAGAGGTTGGGTGAGGGGTCCTGCTGCTTTTGTTCTTTTGTTGTCACAGGCAGCATTTTCCTTAATCCTGGCTCCTCCCAGCTGCGAGTGAGAAAATGCATGGGGCAGTGTCGTTGAATGGTGCCCCTGTAGCATAAGTTCATTGTGTGTGGGCTCAAAGACTTACCATGACAGGCCTGTCCTTTTGATTCTTTTCCCCACAGAAGCTAATATAATTTATTACTCATTTAAAAAATTATTAACTACATCAAACATATAGCAGAGTGCAGGAAAGCATTCACCTGTGTACCCAGATCTGACACTGACATCATGTCACATTGACCTCAATTCTTTTCTTTAAAGACTTACTTGGCAGGTACAGTCGAATCCCACTCTTGTTCTCAGCCTATTCCTGTCCTTCCCTCTGCAGAAGGAGGCACTAGGTGGAAGTTGATGTGCCTCCTTTCTGTTTGTGTGTTTAATTTTTTATTTTATATATAAATATAAACAATGCACAGAGCAATGAGAAATGGACACTTTCAAATTTTATTGCTCAGTCATATTCATATATAAACATGTGATATGCATCAATTAATAGAGTTACCCTTACAACACTTAATTTTGTATATTGGACTCTGCTAAACGTGGTTGTGTTGCTGCAGTGCAGAGATCATTCAGTGTGCCAGACGATGAACACCTTCCAGGTTGTACAACGAGATGGAGCAGAAAACGGACGTCTTAGAAGACAGAGCACAGGTCAACCACACCTGTAGAGGAAGTAATGAGACAAATCCATATCCTTCTTTAGAAAAGTCCCAGGTTATCAGTCCCTGATACCCCTCAGCCTCCCATCTGGTGCATTCTTCATAAATGGAGAAGAAAGCCTTACTGCTTTTACCTGCTTCAGGCTCTCATGGAGATAGAGCCAAAGGATAAAAGTTTTGCAGCAGATTACAGGGTCACAGAGAAGTAGAGATAAGTGCCAGTGATGAGTCTAAGTTACTTATATAGGAAAATGAATCATCATAACCTCCACATATGGGACACTGAAAACTAACATTTTCACAATCAAACTTAAAATGGACTCACTAAATGTAACTGTTTTGCGCCATATGAAACACACAGGTCTTCGTCAGTTCCTTTTTGCAAAAGACCCTCTCAAAGGTATCCCTTTTTTGGACATACTTACAGAATGGTTTTTCCTACAGTTGCAGAAAGTCTCCAACATTGAATTTCCATCAGGATGAGGCTCTGCCTCACTTCATTATACAGTCCAGAGGTCCCTCATGTGCATACTTCCTGGCATGGATCGGACACTGTTCAAAAAATTGACCTCTCTCTGGAATAGTGGCCTGCAGATCTCCCAGATCCCCCACAAGGTGACTTTTGGTGAGGACGTGTCAAGCAGCTCCATGTCTGTACCATTTCTTCTTGCAGCCTTGAAGGAATCACTTCAGCTATGAACATATGAACATGATCTGCTACAAAGGGCCCGAGTGAAATGGCCTGCAGGAATGACGTGTACCTTGAGACAAGAAAGGTGTACATCAAGCATCTTTCAGATTATAGAAATACCTGTGATGGTTCCTTTGCAGATTGTTTATTGGCTGCAACCTAGTTACCAAGTAACACATTTTGAAAGCATTCAAATCTGTTTGTTTGAAATAAAGTTTATTGAGGAAATTCCACATGCGATAAAATGTAGAGATTTAAGTTTGATGACAAGTGTAACCACTACTTCAATAAAGATATGAACACTTTCATGACCTCAAAATATTTTCGTATGCCCTTTCCCAGTCAGTACTTCTTTCCCCACAGGAACCACCGATCTGCTGTTTATCACTGACGTTGATACGTCTGCACCAGCAGTAAGGACGCCTGTCCCTGACTCCTTTCCCTTCCTGTTTATAATCAGTACCACTCTTCATCCATTTAGGCATGCATGCATGCATTCATTCATTCATTCATATTCTCCAGTTAAAATATGGAGTTCATATTCTATACCAGGTACTGTGTTAGGCATTTGGGATTAAAAATGTTAATTTGTAAAATTAAATTTTACAAAATTGTGCTGTGAGATACAAAGGAGGCTAGTTGGCTAGCCTCTCAAAATGATACTTTACAAAACTCTTTCATACACACACATATATGTTTTTTATTTATTTATTTATTTATTTATTTATTTATTTATTTTTTTGCTTTTTGGTATGTGGGTAGCTCCCTGGCTGGGAATCTAACTCAGGCCACAGTGCTGACAGTGCCAGCACCAAAGCCTTAAGCCACTACACCATCAGGGAACTCCCGTTTGTTTTTTATTGAAGTAAATTTGGTATATAACATGATACAAATTCAAGGTGTATATTATAATTTGACATCTGTATGTACCACAAGTGATCACCACCAAACGTCTAGTTACCACCCTTTACCGTAAAATTGGCCGCCTTACCCTCTGGTAGCCATCATTCTGTTCTCTCTGAGTTTAAATTTGTTTTGTTCATTTGTTCTGTGTGTGTGTTAGATTCCACATGAGTGAAGTCATACTTTGTCTTTTTCCATCTGACTTATTTCACTTAGCATAATACTTTCAAGGTCCATCCACATTGTCACAAATGGCAAGATTTTAATCTTTTTTATAGCAGAGTATTATTCCATTGTATATACATACCACATCTTCCCTGTCCATTCATTCATTGATGGACATTTAGGTTGTTTCCATATTTGGCTATTGTGAATAATGCTACTATGAACATAGGGGTGCCTATACCTTTTTGAATTAGTGTTTACATATTTTTCAGACAAATATGTAGAAGTGGAATAGCTGGATCATAATGGTAGCTCTATTCTTAATCTTTTGAGGATCACATATATGTTTGTTTTTAACCCACATAGCAAACCTTAATCATTTTTACCAATAATGAAGGTTAAGTAACTTTGGATGGTATTATTTTTGACAAAAAATAAGTTTTAACTTAGGCTGATCAGATGTACCATTTAAACGGGACAGAAAATAACAGTACTGTCCCATTTTAAATTGAACATATGGTCAGCCTCCTGACACCTTGAATTTAGCCCAGTGAGACTAGGCTGACCATACATACTGTTTGAAACAGTACTATTGTTTTCTGTCCCATTTAAACTGGTACATCTGGTCAGCCTAATTTAACTATAAAAGTGGTATAAAGTCTTTGTTGCTTATAAGTTACCTCTGATTTATTCTTTTTATATATAGCTCATATTAATTTATTATATCAGTCTTTGAGTACTGCCTTAAAAGACATTGTATAAAGAGATAATGTTTCTATATTTTACAAAAGAATACCACTAAGAAGGTCGTGATGAAACTCCAAATGTGTATTTCCTATTCCTAATACTAAGGCAGCCATCTGAGTTTGCAGGTAGCCCCTGTGCGTTGTTAACTTTTAAGGATAAGGGAAAACTTCTGGCAGGCAAACTCTTGAGAAATTTAAATGGGAGAGAAATGAAAAACATAAAGGAAATCTGCAGTGATGAATTCAGTAGTGACTTAGATTTGCAGTCTTAGAATTACTTTTTTATTTCAACGTTATAGATGTTCTCTTTAAGATTCGGGTTACTTGGTCTTACTTTTTACAGCCTTTCAACCACACTGGAATGCATTAGGAGAGTCTGGCATTCAAGTTGATAATCTGAAGCTTTTTTCTACTTGTAGTCTAGGATATGGAATGTGATCCTCAAGAAAGACGGAAAACATTTTTTCTTTACTAGAAAAGGTTACAGGGAGGAAATAATTACTCTAAACAGATTTAATAAATCAGAAATTGGAATTTCTTCTATATATGAATAAAAGAAATTTTTTTTCATTTAAATTTTAGTCACTGTATATATGCCTTTCCTGGGTCCACGGGAAGCATGAGTCTGTTGGGACTTGTGACAAGAAGAAAACAAGACATCTTCACAAAGAAAAGCAGACGCTAACAAACGGTATCCCAAAGTCTGAAGAGATAGAACACAAACATGGCTGACAGAGAACTTAAGGACCCTTCAGACGGTAAGACCCGTTTGTACAGCACTGAGGTCTGTGATCTAGGAAACTAGGGCTGTGCTGAGAGAGAAATTCTCTGATGACTGAAACCTGAAGTTTGGAAAAAAAGTTAACTTGATTAATTTGTTATGATTATTCTTATTTTTCCATGTTTACTAAATTTTGCCATAATATCAGACCTTAATTATAAATAAAGTATTAATGTTTTAGAGATTCTAATCATAAAATGTTATTGGGAAAATGCAATGCATCTTAAAAAAAGATAGTAGACAAATCTATTTTCAAAAAATCAAGATATTTTTAAAAATCAAGAAAACTGATATATATATATATTTAGAGGGAGGGAATCTTTGAATTATAGGGAAAGATGAAATTTAAATTCATCCTAGTGTGTGTGTGTGACTATATACATATATAGATATAGATATATACAAAATAGGCAAAATATGAAGTAGATTTTTCAGAAGAGAAGAAGAGCATATTAAATTTTTTTACTAAGCAAGTTTTAAAAAATATGTAAAAGTAGAATCGTATAATGAACTCCCATGTACTCAACATATGACTTCAACTGTTACCTGCATAATGATGATCTTGTATCCTACTTTGGAATATTTAAATGAGAATTCAATACATTACATCATTTTATTTGTAAATACTTTATATCTCTCAAAGATAGATTTTTAAAAAGTGTAACCAAAATAGCATTATCACACCTAAAAATTAATAGTTATTCCAGAATATCATTACATATCCAGTGAGTATTCACGTTTCCCCAGTTGTCTCATAATCCTTTGTATCTTCACAGTTTGGTTGATTTTTTTTTTCTCTTTACAGTTGGGTCATACACTGCATTTGTTGATATATCTTGTAGGTTGCTTTATTTTTTTAAGCTTTATTATAGAAAATTTCAAACATATATAAAAGTAGAAGAAATGAAACCCATGTAGCCATCAAACAGCTTTATCTGCTGTCAACATATGGCTAATATTATTTCATCTTTGTTCCCTCACTTCTCCTTTCTCCCACATCATTAAATTGATGAATAAATACTTTAATACTTATCTTCAAAAGATAAGGATTCTTTTTACAAAACATTATCACAACCTTTTTTTGTTCTGAAAGATGAACAGAAATATCTTAGTGTCATCAAATATCTGGTAGTCAGATTTTCCTGATTGTCTCATAAATATTTCTATAACAATTGGTTTTTTGACACTGGATCTAAACATTGCATTTGGTTGATGGGTCTCTTTAAGTCTCTCTTAATCAATAAATAGGTCACCCCTATTTTTTCTTTTCTTGGTATTTCTTTTTATTTTTTGCTGTTACGAAAGAAACTGTGTCTTTTGTCCCTTGGAATGTCCTGCATTCTGGGTTTTAACTGATTACATTCCTGAAGCCTACTTCCACACATTCTTCTATCCCTGTATGTCTTGGAAACCGGTAATTAGTTCTAGAAGCCTGATCAGATTCAGTTTCGGTTGTTTTGCAGGTGTACTTCCTACGTGGTATGGTGTACTTTCTATTACATTGAATCTGGACGTTAATGACATCTGGTTTTCCCTTTGTGATGTTAAGATTGATCAGTGGGTTCAGCATTTGTCAGTCTGGTCATCCATTATAAAATTCCTCAATAGCTTTTCGCATAATGGTTTTAGTTGCTGTTAATGGTGATTACCAAGATCCATCATTTCATTAAGGAAGAGGAGGTATTTAATACAACTAAAAGTTGCTTCTATTATTCAGAATAGTTTTACATTAGCTTTATTAACATGACAATGAATTTGTTTCTCAATTTCTTTTAGTGGATGTCAGAAATAATGTTTAGGAAGGATGCCTGTAAACCATAAAAATCTACATAAATACTACATACTATAATATTTATCAAGGACCTTGTTAAAATACAAAAACAAAAAAAGTAGGGGAAAGTTTTTCAATAAAAATTGTAAATTTTATCTCAATAGATTCTCAGAAGGATTTGGAAAACGACCCATCAGTAAATTCTCAGGCACCGAAGACCACAGTTACAGCAAGTACCACCAAAGAAGCTGAGGCCCTGAACCCTGGCTCCAGTCTCAACAAAGACCATCAAGAGGTAGAAACGATAGGTGCAGGAAGTGTAGACACTGGTGATCAATCAGAAAATCCAGATGAAACAAATTATGGGGACTGTCCAAAGGATGAAACAGAACGTGAGACCAACCAGAGTTTTCAAGAGGGAGAACAAGGGCATCAACTTGCTTCCGAAAGTCTGGGTGAAGAGCCCTTGGATCCAGAACCCAGGAGTTCTCCAAGTGACAAGGCAGGAAGAGCAGATGCACACTTAGGAAGCAGCTCTGCAGCCTTCCCTGAGGAAGGGAGTGACAGACCCGGAGTGTCACAGGAGCTACCTGCCATAGACCTCCAGGATGCCCAGAGTCCTGGTCATTCCAGTGCAGAGATAGAAAGCCGGGGTGCACTGAGGAGGCGACTGCAGGCGCCTGGTGAGAGAACCCACTGAACTTCTGTCCTGTTCTGTCACTGAGAATACAGCGTAGGTCTAAGTTCTGCCTTTCAGACCAGCTCTTCCTAGGATTAAGGCCTCTGGGACTCGTCCAAGGTCACATAAGAGATATGACTGAGTTGAGATTAGGATGAAGTTTCTCATCTAGATTAGCTCATTCCACTACATTAAGTTGCTTCCCACACTTAAACTGTATTTTTAAAAAACATTTTTATTCATTTACTGTTGGTATTAATGCAGTATGATTTCCAAAAGGGCGCGTCTTTGAAAATGTTCACCTCTGTCTTTTTCTTTATTTCTTATGAGCATGTTTTCACTTACAAATTTTAAAATCTTAATTTTGGGGAAACTAAATGCTACAAAAATCAAGAGATAGAGATATTTAAAAACCAGCATCAATGATACAGTACCTTTAACGCAGTCATTTCAGTTTTATAGGACTTAGAGCAAATCAGTTACTTTCTCTCAGATTTTCCCTGCTTGTATATTAAGAACAGGCATCGTATCTTCCTTTATGAAGATGATAGTTACAATATACTAAGTCCTTACTGGAACTCAAGAAACATGGATTCTAGTTGTAGCAGCCCCACTTGCTGACTTGGGCAAGTCCCTTAACTTGCTTGCTGGTACTTCAGTTTCCTATTTGTAGAATGACAAGTTAGAAAGATGCTGTCTAGCTGGTCTTTTTTTATTTTTTATTTAATTTTATTATTAAATTTATTGGGGTGACATTGGTTTGTAAAAATTACATAGGTTCCAGGTGTACAATTGTACAATACATCATCTGTGTGTTGCATTATGTGTTTACTACTCAGAGTCAGTTCTCTTTCTGTCACCATGTATTTGAGTCTCCCTCTCCCCTTGCCCTCAGGTAGCTACTCAACTATTGACTGTGTCCATGAGTTTTTGTTTCTTTGTTGCTCTCAGTTTTATATATCACATATGAGTAAAGTCATATCGTTCTTGGTTTTTTCTGGCTTATTTTGCTTAGCATGATATCTCAGGGTCCATACATGTTGTCGCAAATGACAGTATTTCATCTTTTCTTATAACTGAGTAATATTCCATTGTGTATATGTATCACAGCTTCTTTATCCAGTCATCTGTCGCAGGGCACTTTGGTTGTTTTCATGAGTTGGCCACTGTGAACAGCGCTGCGATGAACATTGGGGTACATACATCTTTGCAGACTAAGGTTTTCAAAATTTTTGGGTAGATCCCCAGAAGGGGGATTGCTGGGTCATATGGTAACTCCATTCCCAGTTTTCTGAGGAATCTCCACACTGTCTTCCACAGTCTTTGTACCAGTTTGCACTCCCACCAGCAGTGTGCGAGAGTTCCTTTTTCTCCACAGCCTCCCCAGCACTTGTTATTCCCTGTCTTGTTGGTAATAGTCATTCTCACAGGTGTGAGGTGGTATCTCATTGTGGTTTTGATTTGCATTTCCCTGAGAGCTAATGAGGATGAGCATTTTTTCATATGTCTGTTGGTCATTTGTATATCTTCCTGGGAGAAGTGTCTGTTTAGGTCCTCTGCCCACTTTTTAATTGGATTGTTTGTTTGTTTGTTGTTGAGTCATATGAGTTCTTCATATATTTTGGATATCAGCCTTTTACCAGATATGTTGTTTGCAAATAATTTTCTCACATTCGGTTGTTTGTCCCTTTGCTTTGTTGATGATTTCTTTTGCTGTGCAGAAGCTTTTTAGTTTGATATAGTCCCAATTCATTTATATTTGCTTTTACTTCCCTTTCCTTTGAGGTCAGGGTGATAAAGTCCTCTCTGAACCCAAGGTCTCTAAGTTTAGTACTGATGTTTTCTTGTATACAGTTTATTGTTTTGGGTCTTATGTGGAGGTCTTTAATCCATTTTGAGTTAATTTTGGTATACAGTGACAGTTTGTAGTTCATTCTTTTTATGTGGTTTTCCAATTTTCCCAGCACCATTTACTGAAGAGGCTTTCTTATCCACATTGTATATTTTTCACTCCTTTGTGAAAAAATAATTTGTCCATACATTTGTGGGTTTATTTCTGGGTTTCAATCCTGTTCCATTGGTCTTTGTGTCTGTTTTTCTGCCAATACCAAAGCAAGCTGTTTTCATTATTGACACTTTGTAGTATAAATTGAAATTGGGGAGCATGATATCACCAGCCTTATTCTCTTTATGTAGGATTGCTTTGGCGATTTGGGGTCTTTTGTGGCTCCATGTGAATCTGATGATTTTTAAAATCTATTTCTTGAAAGAATGTCTATGTGATTTTGATGGGAATTGCATTAAATCCGTATATTGCTTTGGGTAATAGGGCCATTTTAACAATGTAGAGTCTTCCGATCCATGAAAATAAAATATCTTTCCATTTCTTTGTGTCCTCTTCAATTTCTTTTAATAGCATCTTACAGTTTTCAATGTGTAAGTCCTTTGCATTCTTTATAAAGTTAATTCCCAGGTATTTTATTCTTTTTGCTGCAATTGCAAAAGGTATTGATTTCTTTTTCTGAAGTTTGTTGTTGGTATATAAAAATGCAATTGATTTTTGTACATTGATTTTTGTATCCTGCACCTTTACTGAATTCGTTTATTGTTTCTAATAGTTTTCTGGTAGAGTCTTTGGAATTTTCTCTACAAAGAATCATGTCATCTGCAAATAGTGACAGTTTGACTTCTTTTCTCCCAATTTGGATACCTTTTATTCCTTTCTCTTGCCTGATTGCTCTGGCTAGAACTTCCAGTACTATATTGAAGAGCCATGGTGACAGGGAGCATCCCTGTCTTGTTCTTGATTTTAGGGGAATAGGCTTCAGCTTTTCCCCATTCAGTATGATGTTAGCTGAGGGTTTGTCCTTTGGTGGGCTTAGCTGGAGGGTTGTTAATTTTATTGATTTTTTTCAGAGAACCCCAGCTGGTCTCTTTTAGTTGTCACCTTCTATGCGGATTTTTATTTTATAAGTACTATGAAGAGCTCAGTCTGAAATGCCTATTTATCAGTGCAAAGGAATATAAAATATGACATTCTGTTATGCAGGGACTTAACCAAGGGCTAGACATTCATGTTTCACTCTAAACCAATGACCGATCTCAAATATATGTTTCATTCATTAATCATTAGAATAGTTTGTAACTTCAGTGAAGACAAGGACTGTGTCTCTTGCATTCATTGTGTTTCTGTGGCACCTGGCACAGAGAAGCAACTTTATGAATATCTGTTAGATGAAGGAATGAATGAGATCTGTATGGACCATTATCTGCCCTCAGAATTTCACCCGTATGCAGGTTCACTGAGTAGAGGAAGAAAATATTGTTTTAAAATGTAGTTTATTTGTGGGAGCTTAATTGTATAATGGAATGAGCTCATCTAGGAGGTGAAAAACCTTGTTCTCATTTCAGTTTAGCCACATCTCTTTATGTGACCTTGGGCAAAGTCCTTAACATTCCTGGATCTTTTGTCATGATATCAGGTGGGGGCTGGAGTAGGTTAGTGTTCATTAAAGATTCTTTCAGTCCTTAAATTCTGTGATATGATATTTTAAAAATATATTTTTTTGGTATGATATGACTACATGAACTCTGCTTGATAGGTGAAGATGATTCTACTTCTTTGTGTTTATAGAGTATAACATTTGAGTTGTTTTTCCAGTGAGGGTTATGATCAATACTCAGCTTTCACTGTTATATGAAGTAGCTACCTGGGGTCAAGCAGACATCTAGACTCTTAGAGTGGCTTAGCTTAGAGTGCTACAAATCCTGCCTCCTTTTCTCCCATACGTTATAAGATGGGTGTCTCACCCCATTCCTACATTTTTATATAGTTGATAAATTTTCTGAACCTTGTATTCCCTACTTGGCATACCTTCTTTACTTAGAGTTGCATACTTGCTTTTGTAAGCTATTTTACACTTTACAGTAATCTCCTCTGTCTCTAAACTTAGTGCCTCTGTTATTTGTCTACTTGGGGGCCTTGAGGAGTCTGTGAGACTTGAACATTGGAATTAGAGCATCACTGCCCCGTGATGTTGCGTCTTGTGTATAGCTGACATTTCTTACATTGCTTCTTAATTGTGTACATTCTGTTGACTCACGTTTTAGATAGGTTTGGCTGCAGTAATAGGATGCTTGCTTCTTTTTCCTTAATGTAAGAGCCAGTGAGGAATATGAAAGTGGCTATAGTTTCCTTAAGTAAATTTCATAGCACTACATTTTACTCTTCTAAGAGAATAAAAGTCATAGTGAGCCTTAAGGAAAAGACAGGAAAAAAGCTAGCCATGTATACAAGAAAATTAATTTACAGAGTATAGAAATCCTCTCAGTCACCCGGTTCTCTGGTTTGGTAAGTGTGAAGGTACACACACTGTCATTAGTGTACTGTCTAAAAATGATGTTCTTTTTCCCCCCAGAAGCTGAAAGTCATCAACAAGAAACACAAAAACTGGATGCAAACAAAGAGAATGCACAGGATACTATAATAAAGAGTAATAAAAAGAATTTTTTGAGCTACGGTGAGAATAAAACTGGTCTTACTGCAGTGTTGATTCACATTCAGAAATCCTCAGAGAAAATATCTAGAAAACTTGCAGACTTAAACAGTTTTAATGTTCTTTTAATATGTTTTAAGAAAATGTTTGACAATAAGTATTTGTAAAATAGAGCAATAGAGTTTTAGGGATTTTCGCTTTAGGGGTGCTGGCTGATATTTTGCCATCCTTAATAAAATAAGAATTCCCATTGGGGAAAAGGCATTTCATAAACAAGAAACTAAAACTGCCTTTTCAATTAGAGAGTATTAACTTCTCAAGAGGCAGTTTTACGTTTTGAACCTTTAGAGAAATGGCCTGTGGCAGGTAGTAGAAGGTGGAGGAATACGCTGATAGTTGTTTTCTAAGTCACAGCTTTATATTACATTGTAGCAACATATTGTAGCAATGATTACCGTAACTTAGCTTTTACCTTTTAACGAAGATATTGTATTTTCAAATAATTAAATCTAAGAAATCAGACAAAAGGTGTATCTGGTAGATTTTAAGAACAGAAAGTTGAAAGGATTTTGGCAAAAGAAACTTCCCACAACCAGTAAAATCTGACAGTATCTCCACCTCATTTCAGTTTACCACAGGCTGTCTTTCTGACTCCCATTCTCTCTGATGTTGTTGTGTATTTTTTCATTCTCTGACAGGCTCTGTCTTTCTTGGCTTCCTGGTTGTGGCTCTCATTTTGTTAAGCTCTGCTCATAGCTACTATTCCTCTCCAGCTCAGCAAGTGCCCCAGAATCCAGCTTTGGAGGCCTTCTTGGCTCAGTTCAGCCAGTTGAAGGATAAATTTCCAGGGCAGAGTTCCTTTTTGTGGCAGAGAGGACGTAAGTTTCTCCAGAAGCACCTCAATGCTTCCAATCCCAGTGAGCCAGCCACCATCATATTTACAGCAGCTCGAGAGGGAAGGGAGACCCTGAAGTGCCTGAGCCACCACGTTGCGGATGCCTACACGTCTGCCCAGAAGGTCTCCGCCATTCAGATCGATGGGGCTGGAAGAACCTTGCAGGACAGTGATACGGTCAAGCTCTTAGTTGACATGGCACTGAGTTCTGGGTTTGAGAATGGCCAGAAGGCTGCTGTAGTGCACCACTTCGAGTCCCTTCCTGCAGGTTCCACCTTGATCTTCTACAAGTATTGTGACCACGAGAACGCGGCCTTCAAAGATGTGGCCCTGGTCCTGACCGTTCTCCTGGAGGAGGAAGCGTTAGAAGCAGACGTCGGCCCACGGGAAACTGAAGAGAAAGTGAGAGATTTACTCTGGGCCCGGTTCACCAACTCCAACACTCCCAACTCCTTCAACCACATGGACTCAGACAAACTGAGTGGGCTGTGGAGCCGCATTTCCCACCTGGTGCTGCCAGTCCAGCCAGTGAGGAACATAGAGGAACAGGGGTGCCGTGTATAAGCTATGCGTGGAGGTGGTCATGCAAGTCACAGGTCCACTAAAAAGTCCATTTAAAAGCCTCCCATTTGTAGGGAAGGAGATGGATCAAAGTGAGGGAAGCACCCGAAAAGCACAAATGAGCTTATTTTAGAAAAAATTTTATTTTTACTTTTTGTAAAGTTTTTCTACTCTAAGCTTGACAAAACGAAAAGGCTGACCTGACTATTTTTCCTTACCTTTCAAGCAAATCAGATTTGAAATATAGCATGGTATGTATAACTGAGGATTTTTTTTTAATCCAGAAACATAGCACTGACATTACTGCACAGGAGAATGACATGCTCAGAGTAACTGCAGAGTAACTTTTTGTTTTCTTGAGACTCTAAAAAGCCTTTTGGATAGTATTTAGAATAAAGAATTACAGTTATGAAGCACTGATAATTTAAAAAAATTGTTTTCTATCACATATTAAATATTTTAAAAACTCATTTAATAGCCTAGGTGTGGGATTACATTTTGTGCTATACTAATTTGCACTTCTGAATAGTATGACAAAAGGAAATCTGAATTCAGACACTTAAATATTATATGAAAAAGCCACTGTGCTTATTTTTTCTGTTAATGTGCTTAAGTAAAAAGCAACTGTATTCGAGAAATATTCTTAAAAATTGGAAACAATGGAGGAATTGTTTATAATCACTGGGAATGAAATTCCAGTTGGCTGTATCTTTACTTCAGCTGTCTGGAATTATTTAGAGCCGTGATTGTCAGGCCGTGCCTCCTGGCGCCCCTCCCTTCGTGTCAGAGCAGTTCTGCTTTGACTTTTCCTATTTTGGAATTCTTCCTAAGATTTAATTGGAACAAAGAGTTCCACCAATGGAAAACCACCAATTAAATGAGAAAACATGTTAGAAGATAGGAAATGGATAGAAAAAAATGCATGTGTTAAATAAAACTCCTGGGTAGGAAGAGGACAAAATACAGGTTTATGGTAGACGGCTCTTTATGAAAGACAAAGACCTACGGATGAACAGTAGAATGTTTGAAGAATTTACTAGCGTGTTTCTGGTACTTTTGTTCATTTCTGTTAATCATCATTTCTATCTCCCCTGAATGGAATTTTGTAATTGTCTAGGGTGAGAGTTTGAGTATTCCTTAAGCAGAACAGATTTTAATAACCATCTGAATAGTAGGTTTTATATAGGCATATTAGCATAACTCTACCATTCTGTTTGTTTTTAGCGATGAAACATTATATAATATAGCTCATTTCTTGACCTGCTAGTTAGAAGTACCGTTAACAATGAGAGAAATGAGAGGAAGCAGAATTGGTAAAGTTTCTAAGAGGGTCTAGTGGCCAGGATTAATTGCTGGACCATGTTCTATGATTATAAGAAAGATTGAGAACAGTATTCAGAGAGACACTGGGTTTGTTGGGGGTTTTTATTTTTTGTTTTTTTTGTTTTTTGCATTTTAGCTCTGAAAAACTCTAGTAAGTGATCTTGACCTACTGAAGACTGTTCCATGTAATGGCATTCCTAGGAATGATCACCATGCTCCTGGAATAATTCACCTGGGTTTTGGGTAAGGCTGACCACACATACTGTTTTAAACAGGACAGAGAACAGCAGTCCTGTCCTGTTTCAAACGGTGTGTATGGTAAACCTACTGACACCTTGAATTTAGGCCAGTGAGACTACGCTGACCATATGTACCATTTGAAATGGGACAGGACTGTTGTTTTCTGTCCTGTTTAAAATGATATGTCTGGTCAGCCTAGTTTGGGGATTTTTTTTTTTTCTTAAGAAGTCACATGATTCAAGTATGAAAGGAGTTTCAGAAACAGTGAGAAGATAATAGGGATCTTTATTGACACGGTAAAAGGGATCACAGAGACATGGGAGAAGAATCTGTTTAAAAATATCTGTCATAGGAAAAACACGTAACTCTGTTCTAATCAAGGCCTTGTGTTGTGCTCAGCTGAGGTAGGGGCATACCTGAAGGAACTACTCCCATGGACTTTGGGAAGCAGTCTTCCAGCAGATCTGAGGACAGGCCTGCCTGAACACAAAATAAAATTAAAGCACAGTGGAGTTCCCTGGTGGTGTAGTGGCTTAAGGCTTCGGCACTGGCGCTGTCAGCGTTGTGACCTGGGTTCGATTACCAGCCAGGGAGCTACCCACATACCAAAAAGAAAAAAAAAAAAAAAAAACTACAGAGAATAAAAAAATTTTGCCTCCACTTAAATAGAAAATGAATGGAAAAAGATACTTTAATGAAATAAAATAAGAAATAAACCTCCATCACTTATTTTCAAAGCTTCATAATTATTTTTCTACAAAATCACCACATACTTCAAAACATTTCTCCCAACGCTGTACTAGTTGTTGTCCTTAAAAAAAATTGTTGCTTGTTTTTGAAACCATTTCCTCATGGCAGACTTTACCTCTTTATCACAGATGAAGCATTGGCCCTTCAAGTGTTCCTTTTGTTTTGGGAGCAGTGGAAATCACTGGAAGCCAGGACTGGCCTGTATGGTGGATAGTTGCAGCACTGAAAGTCCAGGGGTCGAATTGCTTCTCCTGTTGCTACACTTGTGGCAGGCCTGGCGTTGTCGTGTTGAAGAAGTGTTTCACTTCTAATTCCAATCCATTTGAGTCTTCTTTTTAATGCATTAGGAGTTTGAATATAACGTTCAGAGTTTATTGTTCTTTTTTCAAGAAAGTCTGCAAGAATGACACATTCCGAATTCTAAAAAACTGTCAATATGACCTTCCCAGCCGATGCCCAAGTTTTGAATTTTTCAGTTGAGGTGATCCCTTATGGCAGTGTTGCATGGACTGCCTTTAGTTCTCGGGGTCATAATGATGGACCCAAGTCTCATCACCTGTAATGGTCTTCTTTAAGAAGTCCTCACCCTCTTTTTCAAAAATTTTTTTAAAATTGGAAGAAATTTTTTCACTGCTACGAATTCAGTAACAGCACGCTGTTTGACCCGAACGTCTGAACACTTCCATGTTGAGGTGCACTAGGGAAAAAATGTAAGGGTCTGTGTGTGCGAGGTCAAGAGTGATGGAGGGGAGAGACCATGTGACCACACAGAACCGGTTCTATCCAGATATGTCTAATGTAACAAAGAAATACTACAGTGGAGGCAAAATTTGTCAGGCTGCCCTTGTATCAATATTAATCTAATATAAACTCAGAGGAAACTGGGGGAAATCTGTATACCATTTTCAGCTGTTTTCTGTATTTCTAGATCTCAGGTGCTAGCAGTACATCACAAACCAGTGATGCCTTAGTGCTGTTAATGTTGGCCAGCTGACCTGTGCTACCTCAGATCTATAAAGAAACAGTGTGAAGTGTGTATATCTAATCTATCAGTGACTCAGGTCACAGATGAAACAAAGATTCTTGTTTTTTTATTTAGTTGCATGTGGTTTTTCATTTCTGTTCAATATAATTTAGAAAAAATTTTCAAAAAAGTCACAGAGTTTTTTACTATGTAGCCTTTGTTAAAAAACACTTTTCTGGGAGTTCCCTGGTGGTGTAGTGGCTTAAGGTTTCGGTGCTGGTGCTGTCAACGCTGTGGCCTGGGTTCGATTCCCAGCTAGGGAACTACCCACATACCAAAAAAAAAACAAACAACACTTTTCCTTACATGTATAAGTACAATCAACTGAAGCTGTTGTCAGTTTTCTGTCTACTATATTAAACATCATTTAAAGAAAAGCAGTGTATTAGTTCTGGGTCTTTTCATGAGTAAAATGATTTTTTTACAGCATAAATTTTGTATTTTTAAATACACAAAAAATTAAAATTTATTATCTAATGTTCCAAATTTACTCTGTACTTATTTGTTTCTATTTTTTACATTTTTCAAGTTTCCAAATGTTAATTGTGTATCTAGTAGTTCATCTTTCATTACTATAATAGATAGCTGCTTATTTGACTCAGAACAATGACTTGTGGGCATATGATAACCATATATGATACCCAAACATTACTGTTTAATTGTTATTGTCAAACAACTCTCTCATTACATGTTAATATAAACCACTTCTTGATTGATACCAGAGTTCTAGAAGCAACTGGTGGAATCAGAAATTGTCTTTTGAGTTGAGGGTTTTCCTGTAGGGTAAATTTTAGGTTTCCTAGTTAATTTCCAAGCACTGGCAGAGAGGTTCCAGGGATTCATATCACTAAAGGTGGTAATGACATTGTTTCTCTTTTTTAAAATCAATAAAATAATTTAAGTGTGTTTCATTTGAAAGCCTCCAAGCTTACAGTGGTGAGTAAGGCTCAGCATATACCTGTGACCTACCATCCCCCAGCTAATGAATGACCCGGTTGAACAATGCTAGCCACTGAGATGGTTTTGACCCTTTCACAGTTTGTAATTGTTTGATTTATACTTTTATCTGTTAAAGAAAGGAAGTATAATGATATTGATGTTAAAATACATATAACAAACAAATATACCATGTAAAAGTGATGATAACTCAGCAACATGATCTTTACCAGGACTATACAGGCATATCTCTGACCAAAATTTTTATGCAGCATATACACATATCTAGCACCTTCAAAAGCTAATGTTAAACAAAATATAATTATTGTATCTGAGTAGGATTATCATTCAATGGGGATAAAGCTTACACCTTTATACAGTTTATCTGTAAAGAAATAAATAGCAACATGGCAAATTTTATCATTTGAAAATAAAACATAATTAAAATAAACCAGTACATCTTTGTAAAGCCCTCAATAGATCATTTAATAAAAGTAGTATTCATTTTAATATTTTGTTCACCAGTCTGAGCATAATATATTTCATTTTAAAATTTATCAGTTGAAAATCATAGTGGTTTTGTTTGTTGTTTTTTTCAAAATTAAAGTACCTTGAACACTGTGTATCACTGTTACTTGTCTTTATATATATTGGGACTATTACTGATTACAAATCCCTTTATCATAATCTGGAAATATGAAATGATTATTTTAAAATTTTTATGAAGGTATCTATGAGATTATCAAATACTGAGGCTTATGAGTCACTTGTGAATAATAATATATTTGCAAAATAAGATATTACTAATTCTAGAGAGAACTAAGTAAAGTTAAGCTATCCATGTAAAGCAGTTTCTCCAGAAAACTTTAAAATATGCCTTATTCCTATTTAAGTTTAGGTGTTAGGTTGTGTCCTGAATTTGCCTCATTCAGATTGAGACGGGACTACTGAAACTTGTTTTCAACTACTAACGCCACCCTTTCACAACTATAGCATTGCTTCCAACCTGTTTTTAAAAATATGTAGACATGCATAAACCAGTGAAGAGCACTAGCCTTATCCATATGGCCTGAGAACACAACCAGCATCCTCTCATCTGCAAAGATAGAAATAATTTAGTCTTCAAATGCCTTTCCTCCAGTATTAACCTGTGGTATCTATTTCAGCATGTTTTGATGTCTTTAAAAATCCAGAGATTGGTTCCTGTGCTGGGAAACGATCTCCCACTTTTCCTCATTGGGCTAATAAACTAAAACTGCCCTTGGCTAAGAGCACTCACCTGAACCAAAAAGAACACTGGACTGGACAGCCAGCGGCTGAGGAACATCTGTAGAGTAGATGCTGTGCCACAGCGATGCGAGCCTTCATGCCTGTGCTGGATGAGGCCTCCACCTTATCAACACAAAGCTCCAGGTAGCTGCTCCCAGGGGATCGGATCACACGAGATTTAAACTGTGTGCCATCCCTGTTGTAAAAGAAAGAAGCAGCATGTGGACTTTCCAACACATTTTGCTTTTTTTTCTACTTAACAATATAAATGGGCATTGCCAGTATTCACTCAATGTCAAATCTCTTGGCACCGCCTGCCCCCGCATTCCTAGCAGTGACTCCTTTTGCATTTGTATCCTGTGGGTGCTGAAGAATGTGCCTTGGACACTGTGTATCACTGGCATTTGTCTTTATATATATATATTGTGACTATTTTATAAATCCCTTTATTGTAATCTGTGGAAATAGAAAATGATTATTTTAAAATTCTTCTAACAGTATCTATGAGATTATCAAATAGGCTTATGAATCACATACTTGTGAATAATAATATATTTGCAAAAAATGATGTTACCAATTCTAGAAAGAACTACATAAAGTTAAACTATCCTTGTAAAACAGTTTCTCCAGAAAACTTTAAAATATGCTTTATTCCTATTTGTCTAGTTTTACAAAAAATAAAAATCTTAATTTTTCTCAGTTGACTTTTGATTATAGTTTAAAAAATCCAATCAAGTTTATAGAATTGGGCATGTGGTCATCAATGGTGGGGAAGGAAACTGCCCTCATTTAACAATAAACTCCAGATCCAAGGAGCCCTGTGGAGGCCGGTGGCCCTCGTGGCCCTCGGTGTAGTGGCACCGTGCAGGCGCTATGCCTGGACCTACTGCACTTCTCACCGAGCGTTCTTCGGGGGCCAATCCTGCTGAGCGCAGCTTTTTGAGCAGGAGAGAGCAGAGTTGTAAGTACAGCCCTGGGCCTTGCTCCTAACCTGGGTGTGCTAAGAGGAAGTGAGGCTCTTCGGTGTGGACATCATGCAGTTGTGTGATGGGAGTGGGAGAGCCCAGAATGTGTTAGAATTTCTGGGGAGTTCCCTGGTGGTCTGGTGGCTAAGGCTTCGGCGCTTTCAACACGGCGGCCTGGGTTCGATCCCCGCCAGGGAGCTACCCTCCCCCACTCAAAAAAAGAATTTCTGCCTCAGAATGTTACCAAACCAGAATCGGAGAGCAGAAGCTCCTGAATACCCATCTCAGCTGCCCCCCACTCTCTTCTGGCTTTCTGCCCCCACAATTCCACATTCAACTCAAAAACAACCCATCTATCGACAGTGCAAAGAATAGTTTTCTATCAAATCTGAATTTGGTTTTGAAAATCTGATTTACTTCTGCAGTTCAGAAAAACAATAACGCTCAGGAGTCTGCATGTCTTAAAATACGTGTTTCCAGTGACATGGGCTGAAGTCGGAGGGTAAGAGGAGCCGGAGGCGAAGAACAAAGCGTTTCCCAAAGCTCACTGCAAGCACCCCAGCAGGTCAGCAGCAGCAGCCCCTCTGCCCCAGCCCGGCAGGCTGCAGAGAGCCCTGGGGTGGGGGTGGGGCAGTGGGAACACCCTCCGGAACAGCCTGTCTACCCAGGAGGGTCAAGGACGCACCACATACCAGTGCTCCGACCTGGAGTGCCACAGGGTGGCGGACGGTCCGGAAAAGGGGGTGGTCACCTCCAGGGGTGGCCGAAGAGTGGATAAATGTAAGGACAGGCAAATCGGGGCTGGTGGAGATGGGTGTGCAGGGTCAGAGTTGTAACTAAAACGTCATCCCGGGTGGGATGAACATGATGGGGAGAATTCCTGTTGTTTCTCTAACTTTTTTTTTTTGGCAGGGAGAGGCATGGACCCTTCCTGGATACCTGATACACCCTCATTTACATCGAAAGCCTGAGGGTTCACAGACCTCACGTGCATCTAAACATCAGTTTGGCTGAGGTCCCTGAGGTCTGGGGTGCACCTGGTTGGCTCTCCTTCCCCTTTCCCTTCCCCTGGCCTCTCTGTGATCAGCGCTCCACCACGGTGGCAGTTGGGACTGTGACGGGAAGGATGGCTGCTTAGTGGCGCAGGCCCAGTGCACTGAGGTCTGCTACTGAGATGGCTCCCGGGGCTGCCAGTGGATGGTTCTACCTGGGGCCTTGTGAGTGGTCTGCCCGAGGCCTCTGCCATCCATCCCGCTGACTGGCACAGCTGAGGGCCTGAGTGTGCTGGCAGCCAGACAGGAAGGAGGCCAGGCCTCCGAGGGGCCTACCTGACCACTGGGAATCTTGTCCCCCTGAGCCTTGCACCTTCCTGCTGGGCCATTCTCTCCACTGTCCAAATCCTATTTCTTTTCATCTTAAAATACGCTGCCTGCCCAGGCAGCCCTTCATCTTTGCCCCAGAGTGGGCTGCAAAGTTACATTCCAACCTTTTTATCTTTGGAGTCTCCTCCAAGCCCGTTTTCGCTTAAGGCATTTCATGATGGGAGAAGGGAAGAGATGACACCACCCTGCCTTCCTACAGGGTCACTGAGCCCCATCCTTGTGGCAGGACTGGCAGGATGAGCCTACCTTAAAGCTTTGTTCCAATACAAACTGAAAACATAGCTGTTAAAAAGAATTCAAACATCAATAGTTACAGAGCTTCTGTTTGGGGTGATGGAAAAGTTTTGGAAACAGATAGTCGTTGGTGATGTTTGCACAACATTGTGAATGTAATTAGTGCCATCTCCAAATGGTTACATTGTAAATTTTGTGTTTTATGTATTTCACCATAACCAAAAAAAATTTTTTTTTTTTTTTAAATTTGTACAGTATAAACCTGTATTAGCTGACACTGGTTTCCCTCTGGTCGTCTGCCCATTGGCCTTGTGGGGAGAAAATTTCTCCACACTTGTGGTGTAGAAGACCCTTTCCTACGGACAGTCCCCCCAAGAGGCCCAGCGGCAGCCACGTCCCAGCCTCAGGGCTGAGAGGATTCCAATGTGTCAGCATGTGAAGGCATTACGACGTGCCCGGGCAGCTGCCGTCAGACAAGCTGGCATCTCTCCCCGTTAAGGATCAGAGCAGAGGCCTCTGCAGGCTTCCCCGCAGGCCCCGAGCACAGGTGACATTCCACGGGCCATCTCTACCCTCGGGCACAGCTCCGGTACGATTTAACTCAGAAAGATACATTTTCGAAATGTAGAGTCGCCGAAGGCACTGCAAAGCTCCGTCTCGGCCCTCATCTCATCGGGTCCCCTTCCGGCCGGTGGAAGCCGGCCAACGTCCACCTCAGGCACATTTGTACCTTATTTTCTAAGGCATTATTTTATATGACCACTTTCTCCCTTAATTACAATTCCCAATTTCTTTTCTTTTGGCTCCTCCTCCTTCATCCTCACCAGCTCATGACTTCCCCTTCGATGGGGACCTGGGGGGCCAGGTGGGGTGGGAGGGAGGGCTGAGGGGACTGGTGAGACCCTCGGTGTGCAGGGGCCTGGGGTTTGGAGTCTCCGGATCACTCTGGACCCCTGTGGTTGGAGTCTTTATGTTTGGAGAAAGAATTCAGAGGCTGCAAGGAGGGTCAGGCCTCTGCTTAGGTCAGGATGTTTAATGAGACCCAGAGCACAAATCCTCTGAGGACACTGGTCCTTTGTCAGGAACATAATTCCCAATGGGAAGGCAACCTCGGGTCCAAGGCTAAACGCAGCCCAGGAGGATACAGAGATCCTGGGGCAGGCGGGGGTGCAGCCAGGACCTGGCTTGTACCTGCAGGCCGGCGCTGGAGCCCCGTGGTCCTCCGGGAGATCGTGTGCCATGGCCAGGGCCGGATGGGCTGCACCATCTACTGTGGAGACCTGGAGGGGACGGCGACCTCAGAGGCCCAGTGTGAGCTGGCCACCAAGCCTCTGCACGGTGACTCCTGTGAAGACCAGAACTGTCCTGCCCGCTGGGCGGTGCAGGCCTAGAAGCCAGTGAGTCTGGGAGGGGGGCTGCCTCCCCCGTCCCCCAACTCCCAGCTGTGGCTGCAGTTCCCTGCTGGTGTGGTGTACACAGTGGGCTGGGGGGTGGGGGCGGGGGTTGATGGCAGGCTAGAGAGGAAGTGGGGGGGCCAAGTGCTTCCCTGGAGGCCTGGGCAAATCCCCCACCCCCACCCCCACCCCTGGAAAAAAGAGTCTCCTGGAGAGAGGGGTGCCGGACTGCTCAGGCCGGGCTGCCCGCCCAGCTGTGGGCAGGGCGAGCGGCGGCCCTGAGGTGGGGAGGGCGTGTTCTCTCTCGTCTGCGCACCCGGCCCCTCCCCTCCCCCTCCCGACTTCTCCCGTTCCCACGCACGCACGCACGCACGCACGTACGCTGCTCCCTGGTCCTCAAGCCACACTGCTGTCGTTTTTGCAGTCTGCCGCCGCGGGAGCTGAGGATCTGGTCCCCAAACTCTCTTCCCTCCCTTCCCAACGTTCAGGGGCTGGTTGTGTGACACTCTGGGTCTCCTCAGTTTCAGAGAGTTGGTGATCGAACCCACAGCTGCAGCTGGGGGTACACGGGCCTGGACAGTGAGGACAGGGTGGGGGCAGGGAGGGGACCAACACCCGTGCTGCTCCCCATCATCAGCAGGGCCTCCTCCCCTCAGGAAGCAGCTGCTACTACCCTTCGGGTCCCCATTCCCCGTAAGCAGCACAGCGTCCCGGGGGGACGGTGGCAGGGATGGGGGCAGGGAGCAGGAGGGAGCTGGTAGGGTCCCTGTGATGAAAATGGACATCCTGGGGATGAAAGGGGGTGGTGACTCCTACCCGTGCCCAGCTGCCCCCTCCCCAGGTGAAGAATGGAAGACCCCGTGGAATTTCTATTTCAAACTCCTCATTTATTTTGACATTCACTGGGCTGTGACTCCCAAGTTACCAAAGATGCAGGTCAGGAAGTCAGCAGCAGGAGCAGTGGAGTGGAGGTGGGGACAGAGGGCGGGGAGGACAGCCGCCCCCTTCCTGTTCGGGGTGCAGTTTGGAAAGTGTCCAAATCGTGTCCCATAGCGAAAAAGAGCCGTGCAGTTGAGTGGGGTGACCGTCCTCTGCCACCGGCCTGGTCCTCGCAGCACGGGGAGGCGGGCGGCCAAGCTGGAGCCCGTGCCCTGATGACGTGGAGGGGAGCGGTGGCCCACCATTTCTGCAGTGCCCCAAACCCCGATTTTCATTTATGCGTTGATAGGATTTAGGGCAGGAAAGTTATAGGGGGGCACAGGACTGCACAAGGTGCTTTCTGCTTGGGGACCCCGACCGAACAGGGCTAAGAAGCAAGTGACGGGTTGTCTGGACTCCTGCAAAGGCAGAAGGTGCAGTGACTCTGCTATTTTTTGGAGAAGGAGGGACAGGCCCTGCTGGGGTTGACTGGCTACGGAATTCTAGGCCGCAAGGCACTGGGGCTGGTCGTCAGGAGGCGGTGAGAGCCGCCAGGCCCGGGAGCTCATGTCAAGGGGGTGCGCTGGGCCCAGCAAGGCCTGGCAGCGGGAGGGGGCACGTTAAAGCCACCGTCCTGGCTGGCTCCCAGGACTTGGAGGCAGGTCTCATGACACCCACCTGGAGCTGCCTCCTGGGATAAGAGAAATGTTACCATTTGAAGCCACTCGGTAGGAAAGTCAGACAAACGTGCGCTTTGCATGGATAACTGAAACTGCTTTGCCTGCTAATCCTGTGTTTTCCTGTGGCCTCCCGCCCCTCAGCACACACGGGTCGGGCGGTTGGCAGTGCACCCAGCCCCTGGCAGGATGGGGCGACAGAGCGTGGCCCGGCTGGCAGGTCTTCCCAGGCAGTCCGGGCTTCGTGGAGTGCCTGCGGGCCCTTCAAGTCCGTCTGGGCGTCGTATTTCAGGAGAAAATGACGTCTCGGAGAAGATAGGTGAGTGACCCAAGTGTGACTAGACCCCAGGTCCTCTGATTCTGCTCCCAGTCACAATCACAGCCCGAGATGCAGGGTGACCCGAGCCTGCACAGAGGGATGCGAACGTGGGCTGAGTTCTCTTCCCGTCCCTTCGGCAGAGGGACCTGCCACGCCCTGGGCAGCCTTAGAAGGGGGGACGCCACCCCTTGCTGCAGGGACAACTGGAAAACTCCTCAGGTGCAGTCACTCGAGTAGTGTAAGGCCATGGCTGAGAGGTGGCAGGTGGGAGCTGGACTTGGGGCTACAGCGAGACAGCAGGGGGCAGGCCCTCACCGGGTGGGGGTGGGGCAGGGCCGTGGGGGGCGCCGCAAGCAGAAGCCAACCGCTACGTGGGATGCCCCCCGTCCTCCAGATCGAGGGCCGCCGTCCCTGGTGGAGTGACCGTCCAGGTCCACTGTGTCAAGTCTGGACAGCTGAGGAGAAGGCCCGAGGGGGCTCAGCGGCAGCCCCGCGCCATGCGAGACTCCTCGGGCTCGTCCTGTCCCAGCCACCTGGCTGCTGTGGGCACTGGCCACCTCAGTCATTTGTCCCTCATGCTGTCAGGTTTTTCTTTCTCGTTGCGGTGTCAGAGACCCTTCCACGCTGCAGCTCCGGAAGGTGACAAAGCCCCGGTGTGCGCCGTGGTGCCAGGTGCATGCGTGCACACCTGAGGGCGCACAGGCTCTCGGGGGCCTCCATCCACACCCACCAGGTTCAAGGGAGTTGACCACAGCCGGACCCCACGGTTCAAGGGGGTCGACCCCACCAGCAGGACCTCCCCACTAAGCTGCTCCAAGTCTAGTAACAAACCAGCTGGACAAAAGAAGGATTTAGGGGGGCACAAAGGTAGCCACTTTTTGGTGCGAATCACCTTACGCCTTTAAAGCCAACTCAGTGTGTTTCACGAGGAAGGGGGCAGACGCAGCTGTGCTATCAGCAGGAGTCACTACCCAGGTCCCCAGCACCTACCCTGCCGTCGCCATGACAACCAAAATGCAACACTAGACTGTGGACCAGCCCTTGGATTGGTTCAGCCAGAGGTCCTGCAGCACCCCCCCCACACACGCCCTCCTCCCCCTTCTCACATTCGGTGGGGGGCGTAGCTCTCCCCTGGCCCCCCGCCCCCCAGACCTGTGCACAGCTTTCCCTCTTCTCCACATCTGGCAAAGCTGGGGGTCTGAGGGGAGTGAGAGGGGTCTGGGGGTGCTGGAGCTGACCAGAGGAATCCCCACAGAAAAACTGGCGAAGCGACCAACTCGATCTGTCGGGCCCCGCCTCTGGGCCAGGGGACCAGGCCCGGCCTTGGCGCTCAAGGCTCTGGAACCCCAGTGAGCCCCCCACGGTGAGGCAAGAAAAGCCAAAGGGATGGAGGCAGTCCTTGTGGGACACTGGAGGGGGCTCCACCACGCCGCGGGGGCGGCCGCGTTGGTGCGATGGGGGTCGGGGTGAGAGGGGTTACACGTCTGTACTAATAGCCCTTGGATTGGTGAAGGCCTCACGCCCAGAGCCAGGCCACGTCACCGGGTAACTCTGGGGTGCTGCCAGTTGGAGGGACAGGGGTCCCCCCTCCTTGTAGTATGTGGGAGCGAAGCACAGCCTCTCGCCTCCGCCCCCATTGGGCACCATGTCAGCCGTCCGTATGTAAAAGGGGGAGCTATATGGGGAGCAGGTGGTGCAGTGGTGGGCCGCCACCCCGCACGGCTGGCCACAGGGCTCGCTGGTGAGAGGTGCCAGGCTGCCCCTGCCGTCCAGGCCTTGGGAGCTGCAGGCATTGCAGGGGGGGCCTCTGGAGGGTGTGGGCAGGTCGTGCTCCTCCTCTTCCTCGTCTGCATCCTCGGCTCCACGCTTCTTGCAACAGTAATACTGAGGGGAGAGGGGGAGGGACGCCTGAGGGCTGAAGGCCCCCCTTTGAGTGGCACGGGGCCCTGCGCCCCTGCTGCACTGAGGACCCTGTGCCAGACACCCTGGTGGTGCTGAGGATCCAACTCAACACCAGAGGCCACGATCCACAAGTACAGACTCCCACCTTGCCAGACTCCCCGTTTCCTCCCCCGACTTCCTAGTGCATTAGCTCTGGGCCGTGGTTGAGGGGGGCAGGGAGGCGGGGAGGGAGGGACATACAAATCAGACTGAGGACGGGGCTGCGGGTGGCTGGGGCCAGCTTTCAGGGGCTTCCTAGAATGGTGCCGGCCCTTCCCAAGACTGAAACCTCAGACGTGCAGGACACACAACATAATGAGCCCGTATCTGCCCAGCATGCGTCTTTGGGTGCTCCCAGGTGTGCAGAGTATGGGGGATGCACAGCTCCCTTCTGATCATCCCCCCAACTCCCAGGCCCCTTGACTTATGTCTCCCACATTCCATGGCTTTGGGCTTTGTCACCCCGAAAAGGACCTCGAGTTTCTGCTCCCATAATGGGGAAGTGGTTTGCCTCTGGCCAAAGGCTCAGGGGACTGACCTGGAGCCGACAGTAGCACAGGACAGCAATGATGCAGAGAAGGATGACCGTAGCTAGGATTCCGCCAGTGATCACAACTGTTCCCGCTGTCATCCGCCCGCCCGATGCCCCATCCAACTCTGCAAAGAGATGCAGGGACTGGTGAGCGGCAGGCAGGGCTGCCACACGGCCGCAGGGCACGGAGCCCTCCTGAGGCTTGCACAGCTGGAAGCAGGGAGGGCCCCAGGCACTGGGGTACCAGGGGCTTCCTGCAGCCCGGGGGCTGTGGCCTGCGCCAGCCTCACCGGGGGCTTACAGCTACTGGAGGCCGAGGGAAGAGAGGATGCAGAGTGCTAAGTGAAGGAGTAATTCTTCCTCTTGCTACCTGGTAGTTTAGCTGTCTCCTTTCATTCTCTTCTCCCTCCCCTCTCCTCACATCCTGCCTAAACTACCACCCCCGCACCCATGGCTCCAAGACAAACAGCTTCTGATTACTGTGGGCTTAGCCTGCCTGAGGCCCTGCTAAGCATTCCCCTGGTTATCAGTTAATCCTCACAATGACCTTTGGCAGTCTCGATTACCCCTTTTCATGTGATGAACTGATGCTTTGATTGATTTGGCTGAGATCCCACCTCTCCTGGTTCACCCCAATGGCCATGCTCTCAATCACTGCCCTCCGGGGGCACAAACACCAATGGTTACTGAGCCCTTGACCCAAGAGGAGGGGACAGGGTCTGAATCTCAAAAGTTCCACTTGGTTCTGCCCTGCTCAAACCCACACTCCTTTTGGGGTCATCTCTCCTCTCTTTCCAACTCTTGTGGAAAACAAAGGCAAGGCGAGCCCAGCGGGCATGGGCAGGTGGCATCCTGGCTCCGGGAAGGCTGTGGAGGTTGGGGTGATGCTGGGGAGACAGGTCCTGGCTAATGTGGGCTCACAGGACAGAGGCGAGGCTGTGCTGCCTCAGGCTGATGCCCATTTCAGGCTGCTGGGTGGGGATTTCTGAGCCTCCGAGGCTCGTGTGGACCAAGGGTGCCTGTGCCAACGGAGCAGGAGGGTGGGAGGAGCCTTGGGATCTTGAGGATGGAAGAAGGATGGTGAGCACTTACGTTCAGTAAAGGGAGTGGTAACCTACAAGACAACAAAAGGGATGGAGATATTGGAAGAAGAGTGTTACCCCCTGAAAATGGCCCCAAGGGTTAGATTAGTTTGTAAGCTCCACCTCATCTTGCTTTCCTCACTCTGTGCTGCATCATCAATAGGCCTACAGATCCCCAGTCCAGGTCTCCAGCTGTGTCTCCAACTGCCAGTGGACAGGCATCTCACTCGAATGTCACACTGGCCTCTCAAACTCAATTGTGACAGGCTAAATTGCCACCCTATTTGCATGTGGGCTCCCTCACCTTGGATCTCTCTGTCTGTTCATGGTTCCACCAGAGCTGCATGAAGCGTTCTGCAGGTTGTTCATTACTCAAAGGGCAAGAGGGGGCTGGGCTGCAAGCTGCACTCTGCTCACAAAGCCACCTGGTGGAAGGGGCACCTTTCTCTTCACTCTGGGCCCCTAGGACACTGCATGCGCCCTGGCACTGCTGCTAATCCACTCAAAGGTGTTTAGCGTGTGGCCTGTGGAGCACAGCACAGGCAGCACTAGGATCGGGTTAGAAATGCAGCATCTCAGGTCCCACCGCGGGCTAATGAGTCAGAATCTGCCTTTTGACAAGGTCCCAGATGATTAATTTGAAAAGGCCATGGGGTGTTCCTCTGGTTGCCCAGACTTTCAAATCCTCACATTCTTCTTTGGCTCCTCCCAGGCTCTGTTCTCCAATCAGGTGAGACTATACACCCCGGGCCTGCACTGGGGCAATGGTTTCCCACCCGAGCACCCTTCCCACACCCTCGGTTCCCTTCCTCCAGAGCCTCCCCAGCATCACGCGGCTTGCAGGACACATCTGCCCGGGCACCAGCTTCTAGACCAAACTTGAAAGGTTTCCGCTGCCCCTCTCCCTCGCATGCTCACCACCAATTCATCTCCCTCCTCACCCGCCATTGTCCCTCCTACATGAATCCTTGCCCAGCCGGCAGGCACAGTTCTCTAGAAGCTTAGAGGCATGTGATGAAGACACTCAGCATGTCTGACCACACGGGTGAGACACACGACCTGAGACACACAGCCGTGGGAACACTGGAGGGACACCTAACGACTTGGGAAACAGTTCCAGGGAAGATGTGCTTGAGCAGAATCCTAAATGCTGAGTGGGAGCCTGTCCAGCAGACACAGTGGAGAGGGCAGGGGTGTGAAAGAACATGGGGTTCTAGGACTTGTAAGGAATCTGGGAAGGCTTGCACAGGACCGGGGTCAGATGGAGCTGGAGAGGCTGTAGGCCAGGCTAGGACGTGGGGTTTAACGCTCTTGCAGCCGATGAACAGGGTTCCTGAAGCGCTCTCAGGCGGGGAGCGCTTTCTCTGGCTATTTAAATCCTGCCTGTCTTTTGAGGCTCTGAGATAGCATCCCTGACTGTCCCAACCATGATGCTCGCTCTCTCTCTCTCTCTCTCTCTCTCTCTCTCTCTCTGGACTTCTGCTAGGCCTTTCTAGGTACCACTTTTCAAACCCTGTCTTTCATGTGCAACTTTCATGTGCAAACATCTTGACTCCTCCACTAAGTTATGAGTCCTTTGGGATTAGGAGTTGTGTCTTACAGTTTCCTGCAGCATTACACACAGTGCCTGGCACACAGAGGGTCCTTAGTAAAAAGAAAAAGGTTAATCACCTCCCAGTCATTTCTTTCACTGGCCTGGCAGTTATGACTCCAATCTACCACCAGAGGGCAGCAAGTCACGTCTCTCGGCTCACATCCCATCTGCTTGAACGTCACCATTTGAGACCAAAGCACCTTTGAGACCAGATGCGTGGTGGGCCATGCTTCAGGGGTTCATTGGGCATTTGGTGGGGGATGAAGCTCAGTCTTGGGAGGATTTACGTGCCTTCACTAAAGCACCACCCACCTACCCCTACTCCCACTGCATGCCCACCACTGAGGGTTGCTTTAAGAGACAGGCCTATGGAGTGACCTGAAGTGGTGGTGGGGGACACACACTGCTGGATGTGCCCAGCCTGTGTTGGGAGACGGGGCATTGTGAAGCCATATAAGAACAGAGCTCTCCCTCCCCCCACCCTCCATGCCTGGCCTCCCCTCCTTCAGTACCATGACGTTCTGTGGAACACAAAGGGTCCAGCAATGGGAGAGGGGCACGGCAGTACAGGCAGAGCCAGGAGTCTGAAGGCCCCTTCGAGCCCCAAGTGTGCCACTTAGCAGCCACCCCAGCTTGGAAACCTACTACCTTTGCTGCTTGTGAAAGGAAGATGAGCTAAAAACTCAGTTTACAGGTATGGTCGTGAGCAAAATGTGAAATTCATGTATGGGAGGGTCCCTAAAGATCCTAAAAGATCCTTCCAATGTGGTGCCTGGGGGAAAGGAAGGCTCAGGCAAATGTGGCTGCTTAAGTCTGCCTTCCAATCGCAAACCAAGTAAAGGGATGCAGTGAGCTAGCCAGGTTCTCAGCCAGTGTCCCGAGGGCCCAGTGCTAATGGTACAATTGGGCATTTGAATGCCCACACCCAGTGGCTCTAGATTATCTAAGGTGGGCTCATTTTCTTTTCACAACTAGATGCAAATGGTAACAATCATTTGGTGCATTTAAACAGCATCCTACAGTTTACAACCTTCTTCCATTTGTATCTCCTCCTGTGATAGGCAGGCTCTAAGATGGCCCCACTTGAGTCTGCCCCCTGGCAGTTATACCTGTGTACACCCCTTCCCTACCCTGGAGGGGTAGTATGACCCATGAGCTGCTTTTACCCAACATCATACAGTGAAGGTGATGGGATGTCACTTCGGTGAATAGATTATATAACATCTGACTTCCCTCTTGCTGGTCAACTCTCTCCCTTGCTGGTTTAGATTCAGTAAGTTGCCATGTTGGGGAGGCCCATGTGACAAGAAACTGAAGTTGGCCTCTGGCCCTCAGTCTACTGGACAGCAGGAGTAGAGGCCCTCAGTCCAGCAGCCCAAAAGGAACTGAGCAATCACATAAGTGAGAGTGGAAGTGGATCTGCCCCAGCTGAGCTTTTGGATGAAGACACAACCCCAGACGACACCCTGGATGCAGCCTCACGTCAGATCCTGCAACCGTGCACCCAGCTAGCCGTGCCTGCAGTCCTGACCCACAGACACTGTGAGATCATCAGTGTGTGTGTGTGCTCAGTTTGCAGCAGTTCACTATGCAGCCAAAGATAACATCTCCTTTGAACCATACAAAAACAATCCATGCTGGAGTGGAAGCCAGACCATTAAGTGATTTACTGAAAGCCATACAATAGCAAGTGTCTGAGTCAGGACCCAAGGGCCAATGCAGTGCAGTTTGCAGCACACAGCTGCCTCCTCAGTAGCTTCCTGGGGACAGGAGAAAGAGGTCTCCATGTTCCCTCCCAGGGCCAAGCAGGTCTGGACAGAATGGATTCAGGGACTGAGGGCAGCCTGAGAGGACAAACCTGGTGCCAACTAAGGACACCTGGGGCCTGCCCTCTGTGACCGCGACTCTGGAGCTCCCTCCCCACCAACACCTCTCCCCACCCAGGGCCCAGACCTCTTCTCCTGGGGGGAGAGGGGTTGGCCTGCGCCTGACACTTACGTGAAACAGCTGAGGCAGTAATGTCTCGGTCACACAGGCTGCACCTGGGCAGACAGCAGCTGGGGGTACATCATGGCCAAGGGCATCGGTCTCTGCCAGAGGAAAGGGGAAGATCAGTGAGAGCTGGAGAGGAGGCCAAGAGGATGGACAGGCTCATGCTGGAACCTGGTTGTGACCCCAAGATTCTGGTGTGGACATCCTGAGGTGGGTTTTTTACCTCTACAGCTGCCTTGGTCCCTGAGGCCCGCGGCCTATGACCTGAGGATAGATCTGAGGCCACACACCATCTCCTTCTCGTTTCTTCTCTCACTATGGCTGTGCAGAAGAACCCCCTGCCCGACACAGCAGGACACTGGGCGAGGGCCTTCACCTGCTCTGGGAAGCGGGGCTCAGCGAGGGGAGGGACGGCGACCTCTTTCCTGCTGCCCTGGAGAATTCTGACCTGTCTGGTGTCAGATGTGTCCTTGTTGCCTCCATGGCTGATCCTTCCTTTTCTCGATGGCCCCACCTAGCTCCCTCCCACTCCCTTCCTCATTCCCCCTGGGCCTGTCCATATTCCTGGGGCCCAGAGCTGCACCTCTTTATCCTTTCTCCAACATTCCAACTTCTGTCAGGCCAGCATGCCAACTGGACAGTTGGTGAACAAGCCTGACAAGATGACAAGGTCGGCAGGTGACGACAAGATCATCATGCTGACTGACGTGCAAGTGGAGGAGAGGGAGACAGGACCCAACTGGCACATTTAAGACCCCAGTGTAGGCCAATCCCTGAGGGTCCCTTCAAACCAAAGTTCTTCAAACATCCACTCAACGTTACGTAGAGGATAGCTGGGGCCCCCCACTGGGAGTGGGGTGTGGGGAGAGGAAGGGTACCCTCTGGTGGTGACGCCCACCCTGATCATGGTCCTGAGGAGGGCGGGCCCCACTGGGTGTGTGTGTGCTTGGGGAGGGGACCCAATCATTAACCAGGTCTGCAGAGCCACCTTCCTGGGGACAGGGCTGACCACCTCCAGGTTCTCTGCCTCGGCCAGAAGCTGGAGGTTGGAGGACAGACAGCAAATAGCATGCCCGAAGGACTGGTGCTCATCTGAGCTCTGCAGGTCTCAGGAGCAGAGTTCTGGGAGAAGTTGAGAAGGCAGACGGTCACTGACAGAGTCTCCCTGTCCCTGCCCGCACCCCCCTTCCAGATCTCACCCTCAGTACTGTCGCCAGGTCCTGCCTTGGGTGTTCTGGGCATTCAGACTTTCTATTCTCAAAGATGTTTTCACGCTCATTAAAATGGAAGTCCTATGTAGCTGGACGTCAGAATAGGACTCTTCCTCCCTAAGTTTGCAGTGAGATGCCAACTGGCAGAAGTCAGATTAAAGTGAGTTGGGGACAGGTTCCTTTTTGCCGACCAGGTGCAGGGGACTGTACATGGGAAGGTCAGAACATCTGTTTCAGGATCCACAAACCCTTTCCCCCACTTCGTAGAATACAGATGGGTCAATGATTTGGAGAAGATTTTGGGGAAAAGATTTCCTTGGCAAGAGCTGCTGCTGAACCATGAATCCCTCACCCCAGCTCTGGGCGGGAGCCCCGTGGGGCTGGCGTGGGGCTGGCTCCCTTGCGTCCTGTCCAACCACATACTTGGAGGCATGAAAAGACCCCAGTCAGCGAGGCTGGATGCCCCCAGACCCTAGGGGCTGAGCAAGGGGTTACAGGGATGCCCTCAATAGAGATGATATGCTCTTCCAGGGTAAGGGGACTGCAGGAGACAGGGGCCCAGCAGGGAACCTCAAAAGAGCCCACAAAAATATTCATAAAAGCAAGAGCCAGCTTGAAGCTACTCCCTGCTCTCTAGCCAGGAAGAACTGCCCATTTCAACCCCGGCAGCTAGTGAACTAGCGCTCGTGGGGGTGGTGGGAGGGAGGCCAAGAGTCGGGGGGTGTAGACTGCAGAGGGATGTGGCACACCACTCCAGCTGCTTCTAGCCTGAAACACATCTAAACTGGAGGACAGGAGAAGCATAATGCTGTCAGACTGGGAGTGTTTTGATTATTACTTGTGACTGGCATTCAATTTCTGAGTTGAGACTGCATCCGTAACTTAGAGTGTCTACGAGACTAAGAGTGGATGCAAAAGCAATCGGACTGGCCCAAGTTTTTACCTAGGGGCAGGGAAGATTACTCCCACTGCAAACATTTTAAAGTAAAAGGGTGCATGAAAAAAATAAATAAAAGTTGCTTTTTGAGCAGTCATCATGCAACATGCTTGTTTAATGTGCCAGTTACTTATAGAAAAATGATCCACAGAAATCTGGCCCAGTATCTTTATTTTCTAGATGGAGAAACCAAGCTTGGAGAGGACAAGTGGTTTGCTTAACCACATGCAGCAGGACAGAGCCAGAGCCGGACAGGTGCTGGGAACGAGCCTCCTGGCCCCAGGGCAGGGCCCTGTCCTTAGGATGCTGTGTCTCCTTTTAGAAGATATGCACTTATTTCACCAGGAGCTAAGGTGTTCCCTGAAGTATGGTTTTTCAAGCTGGTGTCAGTCACCTGAGCCATAGAAACAGGGATCCCAGACCTCCTGAAGCAGCACTGATATGGGCCAAACTAAGGGGACCGCCCACTATAGGAATGTCAAGCCTCCTTTTCCCTAGTCCTTCAGCTTTCATTTCATCTCTTTCCTGGTCCACTGTCTTAATCATCTTCTTGATCAACTCCCTGGCTCCTAACCTTGAGGAATAGATTGTTCCTAGCCTGAATCATAAGAATGCCCTACCTCCTGCCATAGATAATTACCCTGAAACTTATAATTCATGTCCCCAAATTGCTGATTATAATCACCGTGGGCCAGCACCCTTTCCCGACCTCAGGTAGATAGGAACACCCAGGTAGACCCCAGGTAGAATGACCAGTTAGGCCAGAAGTCAACAGGTCGTAGGCTCATGGAGATACACAGACCTTCCATCATGTAGTCACCCTGCAACAGGGGCTTTGGGGCCTGCTTCTTGGGCCAATGCTCCTCAAACTATTAACTGAATTCATTTCTTCGCATCTAGGAGCCATCGGGATACAACTGACACCCCAGCCCATCCTGATGAAGAAGTCAGTGCGGTCTCCCAGGCGGATCTCGAGACCCCTTCCCCCTGTTAGATCAGATAGGGTGAGAGCTCCGTGGGTCCCCAGTAGGTAAGGACAACGACCACCTTCAGCAGGAAGCAGACATAGAAGACAAGACCTCTCATCCCTCAACTTCCCATAGAGATCTGTGGGGATCACGCCTCTCAAGGGGAAAATGAGGTAGGCACCTGGTACCACCCTTTCATTAGTAATCTCCGCCCCAAGTTAAGCAACCACAGGAAAACTCCAGGCAAAGTTAACTAACACAAGGAAGTGACAGGGAACAAAAGGCCACCAGTGTAAGCCAGTTCCTAACGCCTGCACAGTAAGGCTTCCGAGGACCTTCATTCCACCTGAGCCTCCTTCCACCATCATTAGAATATCATACACAAGCCTGGAAGTTCATGAATATCATTATAACAGACTGAATTCTGGGAAGGAACAAGCACAGTTTAAAAAGGTGATGTAAGGACCCCCTGCCAATCAAAAGGTCCCACGCCCAGATAAGCATAACCCCCTACAACTAAAGAGAACAAATCTACCAAAGCCTCGTTGTTCGGGGCTCTTGAGCCCCTCTCCTGCTCAGGTCTGCTCCTGTGTCTTTGGAGTGTACTTTCTACTTCCCATAAACTACTCTGTCACCACGCTATTTCCATGTTTCATTCAATTCTTTGTTCAGGACACTCTATTTTTAACAGGGTTGAGTCCTGCCATCTGGCCCTTTTGGGAAATAATGTGGGAATGCAGACCTTTGGGAGGATTTCAGGCCAGAGGCAGCAGGGGTGGTGGGTGACCTTGTGGAACCTGTGGCATCATCTGCTGCTCATAACAGGACTGTCTCTGGATTCTGTGTCCTTGGGGCAAGCGGGCCAGAAGGCAACAGGGGGAGAACTAGGTACATGGGTCCCTGTGTGGGATGGAGCCAAAGAGAGGTCAGGATGGGCGCCTTAAAGACCATTCTTCTAGTGGGGCCCATGAGAAGCCATCCTGATAGAATGTGTTGAGAAGGGGGGTTTCCTTCTCCCCACAAGGCCAGGTGTCTGTGCCTCTCTGCAGGGCCCCTGCCCTCAGTGACTTCATTATACTGAGGCAGGGTCACCTCCTGCACTGCCTGGCCAACACTGGCAGGGAATGCCAGCCACAGCTGGCACCAGCACATGTAATTAATATTTGGCTGTCCCCTGATCCCTGCTCGGTCCCCTTAGGAACACAGGTTAATTGAGTGGGACCAAAGCTTCGGCTGATCTCAATTTCCTTTGATGCAATTAGCCTCCTCCAATCATTTATTAACTCATGAACCTGACACAGCAGGTTAGCAGCCCTGGAGAAGAGAAAGAGTTTTTTCCCTTGTTACCCGTCTTCCGGGACAGCAGTGCTCAGGGGGCTGGCAGAGGGCATGGCAGGGAGGGGCTCCTGTTACTTTGACTGGACTTCTCGCCATGACCAAGCCCTGACCCCGCCATGAGGGTTTGAAGAGTCCGTGGTTAAATGGTTCCTTTGCCCCAGATGCACAACTACGGCCGTAAAGAGGCCTGTGCTGTTTGAGAAGAGGCCTAGGAGATAAAGGAATCTTTGCAAATCATCAAGGGAAGAAAGAAAGCATCTCAATGTAAAATGGGCAATGGACAGGTGACTTACGGAAGAGGAAACCCAGAGACTAACAGGAAAATGAAGAGATGCCCAAATTCATCAGTGATCCAAAAAAAGCAAATTGAAACCACAATAAATTCTCCCTCTGCATCGGTCAGGTGGGCAAAAATTAGGAAGCTGGGTAATGCCAAGTGTGGGAGCAGACGTGGACATTTAGGGGTGCTGCTGGCGGGGGCATAACTGGGGCAGCTGTTGAGGGAGACACCGGGCACTTCTTGGTCACAGTAAGTTCACGCATAACCCATGAAACATCACTTCTGCTCCCGGGTCCACATTCTCCAAATTTCTCAACACTCACAAGAGGTCATGTGAGAAGATGTTCGTCACTCTGTGATTGTTGGTGGCAGGGGACTGGATGCAAGCTCGGCGATCCTCACTGGGAGTAGAGATGTGTACCTCAGAGGGGAGGGCAGCTGCGGAAAGTAGCCGACCAGAGGGCAACACACAGCGCCCAGGAAAAGCCCTGGCACAGCGCTAAGCGAAATCACGGAGACAAAACCCCCCAAGGAGATGCACGGTCCTGCTTACATAAATTTAAGACACAAACACACAGATCAACAACTCATATTTTCAAGAACTCACATCCAAACCCAACCCAACCCAAACCAAAACACCAAGCTCACAGATACGGAGAACAGACTGGGTGTCGCCAGCATCCTAGTCCTACATCGGCCAAACTCTCGTGGGGATCGGGGACAGTGACCCCTTTTTCAGACTGGGAAAACTAAGAGTCAGAAACACCAAGGTCATCCAGCAGATCTCCGAAGGCAGCTTTTATCGCCCGACCTTATTTTCCTTCCTTGGAGACCACGACAGGTTTTGCTTCACATGCCAGACACCCCGGGAGCCCCCTGACTGCAGCAGGGACCCCAGCCCGGTCACCTCACGGCCGCCTCCCGGGCTGGAAGGTCCGAGGAGCCGAAAGGGCAAACGCCCACCGGGGACAGGGCTCGGCGTGGGGCTGGCAAGGTGGCCCCGGGGCGCCCTGCGCACCCTCCCGGGCCTGCTCGCCGCGGCGCTCACCTGACCTGGGGCCTGCGGGGATGGCGGCGGAGACCCGGGAGCGCTGATTCCCACTTGGAACCCGCCTGCCTGCCCGTTCGTGGGGCTGCCCGGCCGGGACAGGGAAGCCGCCCGCCTACTTCCCTCTCCGGGGCGGGGGGCGGGGGGGTTGCCACCTAAATCCTACTTTCTGTTCTCATTATTAGGGTGACTTTAGTCCAGGGCTGTCCAACCTTTTGGCTTCCCTGGGCCACAGTGGAAGAACTGTCTCGGGTCACACATAGAATACACGAACACTAATGATAGCTGATGAGCTAAAAATAAAAATCCGCAAAACAATCTCAGCGTGTTTTAAGAGTTTGTGTAGGGCCGCATTCGAAGCCGTCCTGGGCCGCAGGCTGGACACGCCTGCTCTGTCCATCTGCAAAATGAAGGTCAATGATACCAATGATACACCTTCCTTTTCAGGGTGAGGATAATGGGAAAGGGGGGTTATTTAAAATTCAAAGCCCTGTTCCAAGGTCAGGGTCCCTGCAGTCCCCTGTGCTGTGAACAGAACAGTCCTTCGTGCTCACTTGTCCCTTGGGCAGTCGGCTCTGCCAAGGTTTGGGAGTAGACCTGGCAAGAGCTGGACCACTCGGCACAACAGAGTGAGAAGAGTGTATTGGGGTGTAGGGTGGCAGGGGGATGAAGAGAGAGGAGCCAGAAAAAGTGGCCAAGGTTGGGGGCTCCGAGGAGTCTCTTAGCCATTAAAAGTCCCAGCACTGAGTCAGTGAGAGAGGCTTTTAAGATTTGGGCCGTCTCTAAGTTTTTGTGCTGGCTCCTAAAACTGTCACTGATTCACATGAGTGAGTGACATTTTTCTTATTTGTGGCAATCAAATGAACCTGAGGGCATATCTGTGGAACACAGATGACACTCTCAGCAAGAACTAATTCAGTGGGAGCAGGAGTTTAGAGCCAGAGGTGACCATGAGAACAATGGCCCTTCGGACAGATTTGAGGCCCCCTACGAGCCCTGTCATGAGGGTGTTAGCAAGTCTGAGCTGCAGCCTTAGAACACATGACCCCTGCTCATATGTGAGTTATACCTGAGGTAACGCATGTGAAAACAGTTTGTCACTCATCTCCCATTTGGCCTTGACCAGATGTCACTCACATTAAAGTGTGTCGCTAACGCTTGCAATCATGACCTTGACTAGTACTCTGGCTGGGACCCTTATGTCTCAGCACGATACTCACGGAAACTCTGTTACTCCCCTCATTTATTCTATACTAGTCACTGAGCACTAAGTAAGTGTGTGGTCCTGAGCTTGGCCCCAGGGACACAAAGATGTCGAGGCAGAGTGCCCTCAAGGAGCTCACGGGGGCGGGGTGGGGGAGGGGTAATCAGTAACGGGCATGGCTGTCCTCAGGTCCCAGGACCCCCAGACGGAAGGCCTGGAGTGACTCCGCAGGCCCCGTCAGATCCTCATGGTGCTTGAGCGTGAAAACTTCCTGGAGCAGGCACGGCCGCTGCCCAGGGCAGGGCCATCAGCAAAAGTTGCAAACAGCAAAGACGAAAGGACTCTGTTCTTCTCAGCCCAGGACTGTCGCAGAGGTGCCGCTGTCACAGGTGAGGCAGAGCTCACCCCCGCAGACGGGGGTGGCACAGAGCTGGGCCGCTCCGCACGGCCCTTCGGTGAGGACTATCTGCTCATGGAAGAACAGTGGGCGCGAGTGTGTGGGATCCCTCACACCTGCAGAGCCGCAGAGCCTGGCTGGGGCCTCTCAGGCTGGGAGCTGGTGTGGCCCCCTGCTCTGTGTCTGCCAGCAAATCCCCAGGCCCAGAACACAGTTGGTGCTCAGGACCTATCTGTCAAACAAAGAAACGATGAACAGACGTGTGCCAAGTTTGTGAGAAGTCTTCCACCCCCAACCCACTGCCCGTCTGCCCCACCTCACAGCCCTCCCTGAGGCTACAGGACACAAGTGGGACTTAATTAGGTGTCATTTTAGATGGGTGTGAGCTATTTTGTGCAGGTGACACCTGTCACTGCAGCTCTTGGGGACAGGGGTTCCAATCATGGATCTGTTCTCTCTGCTTTGGGGAGATGATGGACATGGAGGCCAGGAAACTTGTTAAGGGCTCAGTTCACCTTGGACTTGGCTTTGTTTCCCTTTCTGCCTTTCACAACAACATACATTACTGCTTACAGAGTGTTCCTCTGCTTGACCTTGTTTGATCTTCAGGCATGGTAGTTTTTGATTTCTCTTATTATACAGAAAACATTAAGTTCAGAAAGGCCAAGTAACTTGGCCGAGGTCACACAGCTATTTCAGGGAGAGCCTGGCCACCCTGCCCATGCTTCTTCCATGACCAGCGCAGTGCTTGCTCTACAGGCAACATGCAGAGTGGCTTGTTTCTGTGCCGCCCCAGCTCTTCTGACTCCATTTCCTGGCCTGACCATTTACACGAGGGATGGGGGTACCCTGCCTTGTGTCCCTGTGTCAGGGGAAAGGGTTCGCTTCTCCTTTCCACAATGCATGTTCTGTGCCACGTGCTTGGGTTTCTCCTGAACTGTATCTGATATCTATCTAGTTTGGAAGGTGTTCTGAGACTCCCAGACAGTACATGCTGGTGAGGGGAGGCAGAAGCATCTGTGGGGTTTGCGTCTCCTTTTGGTAAGATGTCAGCAGACTGAAGAGATTCAAGTAAGAGCACAGGCCATTGAAGGGACGAAGAGTTTGGAGATGGCCAGAGGACACCAGCCTGTGCGGGACTGGTCACAGGACCCTAGAGTCGTCAAACTCAGGGTAGCAGGAAGGAGGAGGCTTGCTCAAGGCTTTCTGAGGTGGACAGGGTTTGAAGTAAGGGGACAAAATTATACCAAGGAAAATTCACACCAAACCCAAGATAAATCTCACAAGACAAAACAAATGTAACAGGGGAATTCGGAAACTGTCAACGCACATCGTGTAAGGAGGCTTGCAGAGCATCACTGGGCTGCTCTCCTGTGCTGTTCCCCAGCCAGATGCCTATTGGTCCTGCCAGTTGGTGTCACTGGGCCAGGCTGAGGGCAGGACGAGAGTGGGACATCCAGGGTGGGATGAGGCAGCTTCTGGGTTTGGGTGAGTCTTAAAAACGCACCAGGATTCATTCAGAACCTTTAATCACTTCAAAGAAACCATTCTAAAATGGGCAAGAATGCCCTGAGGAGGAGGACTTTCAAAAGTCCAGTCGAAGGTGATGAGCCTTCTGCTGTGTGTGGCCGGAGGCGGTGCCACGGAAATCACAGAGCGGAGACAGAGGGGAGAGGTCTTCCCATTTTTTCTCCAACATCCTCTCTTAGACGTGCTCGATAAGCCCATTTCCTTCAATCATTGCTCATCTGATTGACTATGAGTCTCCCAGGCCCTCCCTGGACAGGGTCCATTCTTGGTATGTCCCAATGGCAGGAAATACTTAAGGGTCAACTTATGTCACATACGAGTACGTTACCTCAACCAATTTGTTAGACATAGCATAACTGACATCATATTTTAAAGCTATTAGTGCTTTCCAAAATTCTTGGGGGTCTACCAACTACACTATGAAGTGGAAAGCTCATCATCCATTCATGTAGTGATATGTGGGCTTGTCTCAGAGACACACAAAAGTATGCCTGTGAAGAGGGTATGTGGCATAGAGGAGAGAAAAGCAATGTGTACCTGCTCATGCAGGTTCTGAGGACTGCTGGCTTAATGCTACTTGGGGACAATGAAAACCCCAGCTCTAAATGGTGACTCATTTACTCTCCAGGCATCCTATGAGACAGGTCAGAGATAGTATTTCAGGTGTAATTTCCCAGCTCTCTTAGGCTTAGAACTGGCTTTTATGGAACTGGGTGTTTTTCCATTATTGTACATTAAAAGGGAAGGCAAAATAAACAGAAGGAAAGTTCTGGAAGGAAACAGCAGACCCGCCACAGGAGCTGGAGGCCCTGCTGCCATCTTAAAAGCTGTACTGGGTGTCTGGCAGGTGGCAGAGCCCCACTACACACCAAATGGCTTGTTGGTGCCAGGCTATGTGACTTAACATGTGTTGTTGTTTGCTGTTGAGCACAGGGCATTATTTGTGCAAATGCAATCCCCTTAAAGTCCCATCTCTGGGTGAAAAAGCCTTGTCCTTGAAGGATCGCTGGAGGGGGACACTGGCACCAGTCCTGTTAGCTTCGTTACTACAGGACACATCTCCCAAGGCAACAGGAGGCCACTGTAGGCTAAGACCTGCCTAGGACCCTGGCTGCTCTTGGGCATCTTTGGCTCTGCTCAGCCTACAGCCGCACTGTGGCTGCCTGCTCAGCCCATGGGTTCAAGGCCTTGTCGTTGCTGTGGTTCACTAGGGAGTTAAAGGAGGAAAGACACCTGGTTCCAACTATGAAGGAATTAGAACCCCGAGTGGTTCCAACTATGAAAGAATTAGAACCCCAGGTGATTCCAACTATGAAGAAATTAGGACCCTGGGTGGTTCCAACTATGAAGGAATTAGGACCCTGGGTGGTTCCAACTATGAAGGAATTAGAACCCTGGGTGGTTCCAACTATGAAGGAATTAGAACCCTGGGTGGTTCCAAATATGAAGGAATTAGAACCCTGGGTGGTTCCAACTATGAAGGAATTAGAACCCTGGGTGGTTCCAACTATGAAGGAATTAGAACCCTGGGTAGTTCCAACTATGAAGGAATTAGAACCCTGGGTGGTTCCAACTATGAAGGAATTAGAACCCTGGGTAGTTCCAACTATGAAAGAATTAGAAACCTGGTTAGTGGTTCTTGTAAAAGGAAATACTTGAAATCAGGGTGACTATCCTGATTTATGCCTGTTGCCCCAGCATAATTATTGATAGTGACCCATTTTACTCAAAAGTGTCCCAATTCAGGCAATAAATTGAATAATCATCCTACTTAAAATGCAAATTCCCATACCCCACCCACAGAGTCTAGTTTACTAGGCCTAGGGGCTTCTGGAAATCTGGATTTTAAGCTGGCATACTAGGGATTTCTGTTACAGGTGATGGATTCATATGCTTTAAGAAATTCTGATAGTGAAATAAAACTGAATGGACTAAAAGTCATTAATAATAATACTAATTTTGAAAAAAGAAAGGAACTACTGAAACAGCCAGAAGAGAATTAACAAAATGACAATAAGCACATACTTATTGATACTTACTTTAACTGGATCAAATGTTCTAATCAAAAGACACAGAGTGGCTGAATAGATAGACAACTAGCACCGTAGACATATTGCCTACAAGAGACCCACTTCAGACTGAAAGACACACACAGACTGAAATCAAAGGGACGGGAAAAGATATTTAATGCAAAAGGAAATGAAAAAAAAAAAAAACAAAAAACACCTGGGGTAGCAATAGTTACATCACACTAAGTATACTTTAAAAAAAGGCTATAACAAGAGACAAAGAAGGACATTTCATAATGATAAAGGAATCAATCTAACAAGAGGATATAATTCTTGTAAACATTTACATACCCAATGTAGGAGCACTTAAATATATAAAACAAATATTGATGGATACAGAGAGATTAAAAATGTCCATACTATCCATAGCAATCTACAGAATCAATGCAATCCCTATTAAATATCAATGGCACTTTCCACAGAGCTAGAACAAATAATCTTAAAATGCATATGGAGCCACAGAAGACCCTGACTAGCCAAAGCAATCGTGAGAAAGAACAAAGTTGGAGGTATCACGCTACCTGATATCAAACTATACTACAAGGCTATGATAATCAGAATAGCATGGTATTGGCATAAAAACAGACACATAAGTTAGCGGAACAGAATAGAGAGCCCAGCAATAAACCCATGCCCATGTGGTCATCTATGGCAAAGGAGGCAAGAATATACACTGGGGTAAAGACAGTCTATTCAATAAACGGTGTTGGGAAAACTGGACAGATACATGCAAAAAAAGTATCTTACCCCATATACAAGAATAACCTCAAAATGGATTAAAGACTTAATTGTAAGACCCAAAAATCACAAAACTCCCAGAAGAAGACATAGGCAATAAGCTCTTTGATATTGCTCTTAGTAATATTTTATGTCTCCTAGGAAAAGGGAAACAAACAAACAAACAAAAACAAAGGGAGGGGCAGGCGGGAGGTGCACACACAAAAAAATGGAACTACATCAAACTAAAAAGTTTTTGCACAGCCAAAGGAACCATCAAGAAAATGAAAAAACGACTTATTGAATGGAAGAAGATATTTGCCAATAATACACCTGATAAAGGGTTAAAATCCAAAATACATAAAAACTCGTATACCTTAACACTAAAAAAATTACAAAAAACAAAAAACAACCAATCTGATTTAAAAATGGGCATAGAACCTGAATTGACATTTCTTCAAAGAGGATATACAGATGGCCAATAGACACATCGCTAATTATCAGAGAAATGCAAACTAAAATCACAATGAGATATTACCTCACACCTATCAGAATGACCATCATAAATAAATCAACAAACAACAAGTGTTGGTGGGGATGTGGAGAAAAGGGAACCCTAGTGCACTGTTTGGTGGGATTGCAAATAGGTACAGCCACTACAGAAAACAGTGTGGAGGTTCCTCAAAAAATTAAGAATAGAACTACCATATGATCCAGCATTTCCACTTCTGGGTATTTATCCAAAGAAATCTAAAACACTAATTCAAAAAAATATAGGTAGGCCTATATTCACTGGATCATTATTTACAATAGTCAAGACATGGAAGCAACCTAAGTGTCCATTGATAGACAACTGGATATAGAAGACATGGTACATTTATGCATTAGGCCATGAAAAAGAATGAAATCTTACCATCTGTGACAACATGGGCAGACCTAGAGGGTATTGTGCTGAGTAAAATAAGTCACATCTAGAGGGTACTGTGCTGCGAGACAAATACCATAGGAGCTCACAAGTTGAATCTAAAAAGCAAAATAAATGAACAAACAAAATAGAAAGAAACCCATAGATACAGAAAGCAAACTGATGGGATGATTGGGGGTCTGGGTAATAAAGGTGAAGGGACTAAAAAGCACAAATTGGCAGTTACAAAATAACCACGGGGATGCAAAGTACAGCAGAGGGAATATGGTCAATAGTATTGTAAGAATAATAACTATGTATGGTGTCAGGTGGGTACTAGACTTATTGGGGGATCGTCTCAGAAGTTATATAAATGTCTAACCACTGTGCTATACACCTGAAACTAATATAACATTGAATGTCAACTATAATTAAAAAAAATATTTTTACTTTAAAAAAGATATCAAGAATGACTAACATCCGTGGAGATACAGGAACAGGTTGGTGGTTGCCAGAGATGGAGTGAGAGGAGGGGAAAATGGGTGAAGGGGGTCAAAAGGCACAGGACATGCTTCCAGTTATAACATAAATAAGTCATGGAGATGTAATGTACGGCATGGTGACTATAATTAATAATACGATGTTGCAGATCTGGAAGTTGCTAAGAGTTGCTAAAAGTTCTCATTACAAAAAAAATTTGTAACTGTGCATGTGACAAATGTTATCTAGACTTATTGTCATGATCATTTCATAATACAAGGGCTGTCCAGAAAGTACCCAGCCATGTAATATGAAAAACAGAGGCATGTGTGGCTGGATTTCTTCCAGACAGCCCTCGTATATACAAATACCAAATTATTTTGTTATGTGCATGAAACTAATATAATGTTATACATTGGTTATACCTCAATTTAAAAAAAAAGAATAAATAATGTCTACCAGAGATATTTTTGCCCACAACATCCTCTTGAAGTGGGAATTATTATTTCCATCTCATAGTTGAGAAAATTGAATGTCAGAGAGATTAAGAAATTAATCTCCTGAAGTCACACATCTAATAAGTGACACAGTCAGATTTGGACCTTGGTCTACATGAGGCCAAAGCTCATTAACGTCTGCCCGGTATCGCCTGGCAGAGTAAGCCTTCAGTTCTTACTACTAATTGGTATTTATGAAACAGGAAGGCAGGCTTTGATGCAAAAATCAGAGTACCCTTTAGCAGGGAGAAACTGCAGCAACAGAATGGTCTAGACTCGGGGGAGCATTTGGTGGGAACCCAGGCTTGGCTGGGTGGATGCAATAGCTGACTTTTATAGTTCCTTTTATCCAAGGTCTTGTTGCTAATATGAGTATTTGTGGGGTCCAGGGCAGGATAACAAATGGAGGCCACAGTCTATATGTCTAAATATTTAAAAACTAAAAATTAAGCTAGCATTTGTTAAATAAAAGAAGTTCCATTCTCCTACCTTGATAAATATACTTTTATGACACCTGGGCAGTCAGGTTCAATTTTAGAATTCCGAGACTCCTTGGAGTTCCATGATGAAATACGGCCAGCCTGCAGCCCATCCCCCTCCTGTGTCCATTTCAGACTTGGCCTGTACTCAGGAGGGGTCACATGTGTATGGAGTGTGGACAGGCTCCATTCACAGTGCCCAGAGAATTGCCTCTTGGCCACCCTGCAGGCACAGGCATATGCATCCCCATGGAAGGGCAGACTAGGGGAAGGAGCATGCACAGACCCCAGAAGCAGCTCAGGGCTGTTTGGACAGGGCACAGACATATCCTCTTGACCTCACACTGTCCTCACATGGGAGGGGCCTGGACCAAGGACAGTCAGGGCAGGGGCCTCTCCTGCGTATGTCTGAGGACTACTTCCAATGTGGAGGTTCCATGATGTTAAGTTCCTTGGTCTTGCTTTTAGGTATTTATGGTATCTAGGGACAATATGTTACCTGATTTTAGGACCAAAATCCTCTATCTGGGACAAAGACATCACATCTAAGCTGGGTAATTCTGAGCGGGGCATCAGGGGAGCTTTGCTGGGTTGTTAGACTGGGTGGATTGACCTAAAGGGGAATATTGCTGGAGAAACCCAGACAAAATAACTGCTGGGAACTTTAATTCATTTCCCTTTGTTTTCTGCTCATTTCTCCATGGCTGGCTGCCCACACAGTACCCCTTACTTAAGAATATTCTGGTCTTTAGGGAAATTTCCTCCTTTACCTCACAACTTTCTTCCACTTACCTCCTCTGTCTCCTAATTCTCTGATGTTCCAAAGGCCACCGTCTTCCCAGGTCTTCCCAGAGTCTGAGCTGGAGTTGCCTTCTCCCAACATTACAGTAGACCTTTTCCATAGCAAACACCTAAATCAGAATCCTATCTCGGTGAGAGCTCACTGCCATCAACCCAGATGAGTGGAAGAGTGAATTTGGTCTCTCAGGGTAAGTGGTGACTACGGAGGCCATGCCTGCCTTGCTCTCCAAACCTACTTTCCTTTTATCCCAGTTTATATCTGCAGATGGGGTGCAAGGGCTAGTCAGTGCTGGGTTAAGAGTGGGGCTTCTAGAGACTGTCAGCCAGACCTGGCTTGGAATACTGACTCCATTGCTTATTAGCTTGTAATCTTGGACAAATCACGTAATCACTTTGGTCTCAGTTTTCTATCTCTAAAATAAAGATAATAATAATAATCATGTTATAGGGCCTAGGAGGACTTAATGAGAAAATTCACAAAGAGCTCTTAATTTTGCAGTAGCTAGCATATAACAGCTCCTCAAGAAAACCAAAAACAAAAACAAAAAACCTGTTAGCTGTTATTATTAATACTTCCTACTTCTGTTCATGGTATTCCGCCTGCTCCAAGGCTTGGAGATACCTTTTCCTGTCTCTTGCATTTTTCTTAGTCATCTTTTCATTCCTTTCTATGCCTACTGCTACCATCTGAGTTGAGGGTCATATTTCAAATAGTTTGTCCCTTTCCTACCCATCTCTTCTCTCGTCCATCTCTGTGTGTGTTGGTGCATTCACCTCCCTAAATCATGCTTTGATCATGTTCTTTCCCTCCTCTAAAACATTCTGGATTCACCATTGCTCACTACATAAGACACAATTCGCCTGCTCAGCCCTCCAGAATGTAGTCCCAGTGCTACCTGTCCACCATTATTTCCCACCATCCAAAATATGAGTCTTCAATTCAGGCCCCATTGGTCTATTTGAGGATCCTGGCAGCTTCATGTCCTGGGTTTGAACCCATTTATTACTTGTGTGACCCTGGACAGGGCTCCTAATCACTTTTGAGTTTGTATTCTTATCCTGCAGAATGCAGGTGGAAATACTACTCTATTATTGAGTGGCTTTAGCTCCCTCCTTGGGTGGCCGGGTGGACCAACTAAGATAACATTACAGCACTTCGTAAACTCAGATCTTTCTGCAAATGTTAAGTTTGTAGTCTTGGCAGGTCTGGTCCAGGACACTCTTTGTCCTTCCCCATTAAGGGACATCTCAAGGCAAACTAAGTCCTGGTTGGATGACGAGATCCAGGACTTAACGATGCTGAAAAGAGCCAAAGGAGGAGAATAAAGAAGGAGAATGGTAGAAGAGGAGAGAAAAGCATCTCATCCTCTTCCCAGAGGGTGCATTTGAAGACTTTGAGATGAAGTAGCCAGAAATTTATTTCACTTATTTCAAAATGATTTGTTGTCTGACCAGAGCCATCTTTGGGCTCATAGAAGGGGGTCTGGTGACAGACATGCCCATGAGGAGATCATGCTGCCCGTGTCGGCAGGGGGCTGGAGGCTGGATGCTCATGTGTGCTCATGGAAGAGGCTGTTTTAAGGAACAGTTCTCCATGCCAGGCGAGCACACCGCCCAGCCCCCACACACCTCTCCTCCCAAAAGTTGAAATTGCATTCAGTATTCTTGCACAATGCCCACCTGGTACATGACATTTTTCACTTCCTTTCAATCTTACAAGATCTCTGGGATGGAGGTCCCATTTTCCTCATTCTAGAGATGGCGGAACTGAGGCTCAGAAATTTAAATTACTTGTCCAAACCCATGCAAGTGGTAAGAGGCAGGGCCAGGATCTGCACCCAGGAGTGCCTGTCCCAAAGCCCCGCATACTCGATGAGTTTATCTGGACTTGGCCGATTGGAAACCAAAGGTTCTGAGAGGCTTTGGCACATACAAGAAGGTACTAGGATCAGTGGAAGAGCAGGTCTTGGCCACAGCAGACTTCCCCGTGAGGCTCAGGTCAAGGAAGCCCCCCGCTCCCCCTGCCCTGGAGGAAGTAAATCAACTCAGAACGGTTAGCAAGTACAGTCTGGGAGCAACAGTCTTATTTCAGGTCAGAGGACTACCATTTGGATTCATCAAATACATAAACACGGTGAGTAGGTAGTGGGAAGGAAGGAGGATGAATCACCTTCAAAAAGGTTCCCTTTCTGTTTCCCTTGGCTGGAGAATTCTTTTTTTTTTTTTAATTCATTTTTATTGTTAGACTTTTTGAGGTGACATCTGTTAGCAAGGATTACATAGGTTTCAGGCACACAATTCTAGATGGAGAATTCTTTTTTGTCTTGCCTGGTTGGAGGCTGGTGGCCCAGGGAAACACACGCAGAAGTTAGAGACTGAAGGTCAAACCTGCCACTGATTACATACACCGAGAAGAGACATGACCAGGGGGCATTTGACAAAATTACTTTTATAGACACAACTCCCCAAAAACAGCACTCTTATCTGCATGGTGTTTTACAGTTTACAAAGCCATAGAGTAAATCCTTGTTTCCTAGAATCTCTGAGCTGGAGGACACAGGGGCCAGCAGTTCCCAAGCCGGCACCTGCGTCCTGGGGAGTTTTGTTACCACCCAGGTCCCCAGATTACATCCAGACCAATGGAACCAGCATCTCTGCAGGTGGGAGGCTACATGGCTAAATGCTCCCACGGGGCTTCCCACAGGGAGCTGGCCTGCGGCCCTGCTGTGGGCTTCCTCCTGAGCTCCCGTCTCCAGTCCTTCCAGGACCAGTCCCTTCTCCACTCTGCCACCAGACTAAGTTTCCTAAAACACATCTGGTCAGGTCCCTCCTGCCTCTATTCTAACTCCCCCAGGCTAAATAACACCTGGCACTCTGGGGGCTCTGTGAAGTGGAATGTCTAGCCCTCATGCACCCCCTCGCCCCATCACTCCTTGTGTCTTAGCATTGCTCTCAGAGTTACATAATTGTTTGATCACACACTCATTTAACTACACAAAAATGTGGGGGAGAGAGCCTTTGGGAGTGGGGCTGTGTCTTGTTCATTTCTGTGTCCCAAGTGCCTGGTCAGGGACCAGCTCGTGGTAGGGCTCTATAAACACCAACTGAATGAACGAATGAATGAATGAATGAATGCACCCATGCATGCAGGTACCTTGAGCTGTCATTTATGTTCACTTTAGATCAAGGAAGTCTCAAGAATAGATGTATTTAGGGTGAACACTCCTTGCTCAAGGACCTAATAGTGCAGCTACATATATTCACCACAAATTAAGAGGAGCCATGGGCTAAAGAGATTGCTTAGAACCTGGGCTACTACTTTGGGTTTGCTGCCACTTGTTCCATGACCACTTGATGTTCCTGAAATAATCTCATTTCCAACATTATTAATAATACTGCTTTGTGAGTCAAAGGACGTCAAGGTTCGCTTAATGGAATTTATCTAATTCATCCTCCCGTATTCCCGATGGTTAGGGAGGCGCACTCCCTTTTCCTGGCAGCACGCCTGACGTGGCCGGGGTGCAGGCTGAGCTGGTGGCGGGGTGCCAGGGCAGAGCTCAGGCAGCCTGCTCTCCCAGCCGGCCCATTCCACCGGGGACCCCGGGGCAAGGGCCCTGACAGGGACCCTCCAGCCAACCGGAGCCAGGTTGTGGATCTCCCCTGGGGGGACCTGGGACCCTGTTGCTGTCACTGCCACCCTCCTGAGGGTGAGGATCTCAGAGGACCTGGCCGAGGCTGGTGGAAGGAGCACCCAGTCTAGGTCAGTTCCTAGCGGTTCTGGGAGACTTCTGTGACTGTGTAGACTAAAACAACATGACATCTTTTTTTTTTTTTTTTTTTTTTAAATCCAACAAACCGGTCAAGATTAAAAAGCCTATGGGTAGTTTCAGGCGGGGGTGTGGGGAAATGGTCACAGGCACAGAGTAGTGAAGTGTAACGAGGTTCAACCTTTCCAGAAAGCAATCTGGCAACATGTACTACGCCTTAAAAATCCAAGGCCAATTCCAAGTCAAATCAATTCCACTTCACATACTGATATCAAAGAAGTAGTCACGGCTGTCTGCAAACCTAAGTCAGTAATGTTCACGGCAGCCCTATACGTGAGTGACAGTCTGGAAGCAATCTAAGTGCCGAACAGCAGGGGAAAAGTGAAATGCATTATGGTACATACAGAATACTATGGGAAAATCATAGTAACAGAACACTGCTGAGCAAGCAGGATACAAAACAGTATCCCTAAATGACACTCTGTAAACAGTTTTTGTAAAGAAAAACAAATATCTATACATAGAGCCTAGGGACAGAAAAAGCCTACAATAATATATCCTAAAATGCTAACAGATTTTAAAAAAAGGGGTGGGAGTATGGGTTATTACGTCCCCATGTGTTTTTCAGTGTTTTCCAAGGTTTTACCTTGAACTCATGTACCTTTTATACATTGTGAAGAAATAACTGCTGTGAAGAGAGACCAAACCAAACCTGGAATCCCGGCCGGGATGCCCAAGGCCTGCGGCCCTGCCGGGACAGAACGTGCTGCAGACCTCTAGCATGGTTTAGAAACCCGTGTTTACAGCCTGTGCAGTGACCTTTCCGGTCCACTGCAATTTGTGCTTTCTTAATTGGTTTTCCTGAAAGAGGCAGTAGTAACATATATCCTGGGCCAGGGAGGAGCAAATCCCATCAGAGGGCCGGGGGTGCATGGGGAGGGGATGTGGATGGGGGATGTGGGGTGGAGGGGTGGCGGGGGCCTCAGGGGTGGTGGGAGAGGTTGGACTTGTTTTCCTCACGGTCTCCCTGACACACTGAATTACAGCGCCTTTAATTGATCTGGTGAGTCACGGCAAGATGTAGGAAAAGCTGGGCTCTAAGTGAATAATGTCTTGTCTTCCCGCAGTGACGTCCACGGCCAATTTCTAAGGTTAGGCGGCTTTCCGCCCCCAACATTTGGGATCACCTGCCTGGTAGCCAGGCAACCAAAGAGTCCAGCTTGCCTGGCAGAATTGAAGGGACAGAAATGGGGAGGAGTCAACTCGCTCGTTAAGTCAGTGAAATAAAATAATCCACGAGGGGAACCGCCCTCAACCCAGCATCTAGCTTTTGTGTACCCTGTGATGCGTCTCATTTCTGGGCCATCTTCTATATAAGAGAAATGATGTGCAGCATCTTTTCATTTCTCTGGCATATAACAGGGATTCAGCAAATGTTAGTCTACTTTTCTTTCTGATACTGTGTTTCCTATGTGCAGGGTTTTTGCCTTCACCAGATGAGCCCCTCGGGGGTGAGCCCGGGTCCCGTTCTCTCTGGGTTTGGGTAGGTAGGTATTTGGAACGATGCTGGACACAGAGTAGGGAAGGAAATGCCGGTGACACCAGGAGGACACCTTCCATGTGACAGGTACTACATTAAGTTCATTCTCACAACAAATTCTATAATGCAGAATTGTGTTTCTTTACAGACGAGACAAGCGTTTCAGAGAAATGCAAGTCACTTGTCCAGGTCACCCTACCAGGTAGTGACAGAGCCGGGACGTGAACTCAAGCAGCATGGCTTTGGATCCCAGACTTGCCTCCTCCACCACCGCTCTCAAAGAGGTGGCACGGGCCCAAGAAGGGGACAGGGAGAAATGTAGCTGTGTTCAGGTCGTTTTTGCAGAGGACGGGAGGTTCTGCTAAGCCCGAGGTTCTGCTAAGCCCGAGGTTCTGCTAAGCCCGAGGTTCTGGTGGGTGTAGGGCAGGCTTGTCTTCAAATATAACCAACTCTGCCCAACGCTGAACTGTCCTCACCTTCCAGGAGTCCCTCGGCCTGGTCACTGCAGACCCACGCCAACTTCCTGCTCCCACGCAGGTGGCCGGGCCTCCTGGTGGGCCTGGAGGAGGCAGGAGGCCCACGAGCACATCTCTCCTTAGGCCCTTCTGTTCCAAATGTGTCCCAGGGGATGAAGATGGCCAGCAGCCAGGAGGTGTCATCAGGAAAACTTTGCTTACATTCCCTCATCTAGCCCATCAGGAAGTACAATTAGGAGCTTTATATATCAATTGTAGGCCATGTGGGATGTACAACAAGGTACAGAGCATGTGGCAGTCCCCCATAGTGACCAAGCGCTCACGTAGACTTAGGATCAGACTCTTTGTGACCGTGGGCAAATTTTTCAACCTTTTGGTGTCCTGCTTTCATCACATATACAAGGGGATTATCTATTTCTTCTATCATTTCAATGGAATGTTGGCGGCAGGTAGGAAAGATAGACACAGGGCAGGCCTGAAATGCAACACGGACACTGCCTCTACCAAGCTGGGTGGTTGCAGACAAGTCCTTAAACTGCTCTAGGAAACTGTTTCCTCCTTTGCAAAAGGAAGGTGCGCCCTCAGGACCACTAAGGATCACCCAGGCCCTAATGCTCTTCATTCTCAAACCAGGAGAGCTGCCTGGTGGGGTGGTGCGGGTTCTGAAAAGAGGAGCCGGTGGCAGCTGCAGGGTCCCTGGAGAGGTGGATGGATATAAGAAACTGTCCAAAGCCCTGGCAATGGCCTTGACGAATCCAGGTCTCCACAAGCAAAGCCAGGTAGCCTCACGAGCACAGAAGACTTCACCCCACACCTGCTTGCACAGCTCCCTTGCCAAATAAGAAGACATTCAAAGGCAGCTCCCTGGCCACATCGCCAGGCCTCCCTGCATCCCTGCTGACCCCTTCGCCCCTGCCCATCTCTGCGCCAGCACCCCTCACACTAGCACCCTTCTCATCCCCTTTACATTTGCTAATTCAATGAGTCCCAGGTCTGTTCAATTAAGCCCACTGTTGCCCGCCAGAGTCCGCTAACAGCCCTAATTGGAAAAACAGTCTCAACCTCGGCCCATCAAAGCTGATTACATCTGTGAGCAGAGGGCCTGCTGCTTGCTCCGCCCAGGCCTGTGAGGTCAGCCCGGCCGCGATCCGGGGACTGTCTGCGCTCAGCCAGCAGGGGGAGGCGCCTTCTCCACACTCAGGAGGTAGCAGCCGGCCTCCTAGGCTTTGCCTCTGATGGCATAAACCAATTTGTGCTCATCACAGTAACTGGAAACAACGCGCTCTCAAAGAAAGAATCATTTTTCTCTAAACCCAGTTCACTTTTCCCTCCATAATCCGAGTGGAATCTCTCGATCCAGAGAGGAGGATTTACTCTAAGAACAGGTACACTTGCCTCGGGGAGCCGCCCTGAGGGACCACCGCCCACCCACGGCCTAATTCCCAGGCGCCTGCTCATTTGAGACCCTTTCCCAAGGCCGCTGTCCACCACTAACAGAGCTCTGAGCATCCAGTACGTGCCCTGATGTGCGAGGGGGCAGCATGCAAGTATAATCGCTCCTCCCCACCAAAGCACCACATGCACGTAACATAAAATTCAAGTTCTACCTATTTTGATGTGTGCAATTCAGTGGTGTTTTAATATACCCACAACGTAGTGCAGCCATCACTACCTAATTCCCAAACATTTTCATCATCCCCCAAAGAAACCCTGTGTCCCTTAGGGAGTTGCTCCTCACTGTCCCCTCCTCCCCAGGCCCTAGAAAACCACTGATCTCCTGTCTGTTTCTGTTAAATCACAGGGCAAAACAGTCGCCCTGCATACCTGCTTCCCCCTCCCCCATCTCTACATTTTTTCCTAACTGCTACAAACAGACCTTTGCATATTGGGTGATTTCACTTCTGAGATCTCAAAGCAAACACTGCAGGTCCCTTGGTTCTGGCCACATATTGTGACCGACAAGTGCCCTCTGTCCCCACACCACCAAGATGCTAGGAAGCACACTTCTGGTTCTTTGGTTTAAACCTGGGAACACAGTTCTAGCCTAGCTGACATAGCTAGATGGTGTTAGAAGTTTAACCAGTGTCAAGCACCACAGTTATTTTGGTATGAAGAATGATGCATTTTAAGCAAACAAGAAATATCAAAGATAGTTAATGCAAACTGTTTGGGGGTGGGTACAAAATTTTTAGGGAACATCGGAGTCCCTTGGGGGGCTTGTTACAACACGTTGCTGGCCCCAGCTGCGGAGTTTTAGAGTCAGTAGATCCGAGGTGGGCTGGAAATGTGCAGGTCTAACAAGTTCCCAGGTGACACTCATGCTGCTGGTTCAGGACCACACTTGACAAACCACCGACGTGGCATACGTATGGTTACCACCCTGTACTGACTAATGGCCAGGGCAAGGAGGAACACTCACTACCTCGCGCACTGGGCTCTGTTCACATGTCACTTCTCAAGCTAATGATTAAGTTGAAGTCTTGTAGTTGGTTAATGACATTGCTTGTATTTTCCTAAGTATGTTTTATGTTCAAAAATGTCCATTTTGCTCTAGGGAGCCTAGCTCAGCAACTTCATAATGTCTTGCAAAAGGCATAATCAAATAGTAAATAATTTCCTTTCTGATAAGAATTGAGACTATAAATTTATAGATTATATTCTCCCACTAGTTATGGTCACCTCTGAGATCTTTACCCATAATATAAACAAACATTTGCATAGTCCTGGGCCTTTTGGCCCCTTATCTATGCAGGGCTCGTCTTTGAACATGTGTGTCGTGGCTTGTTTCATAATGTCCACATGAACCTGCTTGGCCCCAGACCCCAGTGTTTTGCTCCAGGGACGGAGCCAAGATCAGATTTGGGTCATGGCCATGCATCCTTCAGGGCATGCACTCTTTGCAGAAACAACCATATCTCTTCTGAAAAGAAATGATAACATTTACAACAGTACAAACATGTGCGTCTTTATCATTTATGTAGTATTTTCACATCATCTGATATGAAACTCAAACAATTCTACGACATAAGGTGGGAATGTATTATTATTCTTTTTAACATGTAAATCAACTGAGGTTCAGGTTTCCTCAGGTGATCTTCCCAAGATACCCCAGCCAGTAGAAGCCAGGCCTCTAACCAAGGCCATGGGCACGTATCACTGCTTTATCATTCACATGGCTTCCCAGAGTTAGAACCCCACCTGTCGCTATGGAGGCCTTGGGCCTCGCACTTGCAAATAACATGAATCTGCTTAGCTACAGTGGGGTATGAAAAAGCAATGGGGGCAGAGAAGCAGGAAATGTGGAGGCATATTAGTCTTCAGTGTTTAGTCTCAGATGTCAGAATGCAGAGCCATGATCCCTGGAACATTGCATTTAGCTGAAACATCACCTTGTCACTGGCTGCCCTTCTTCTCTGAGACCCACTAACCAAGTCCCACTGGGGCTTTTAAGGCCTTGGGAGGAAGCAGCTCTCTGTGCCAACTAGGGCCACCCACAGTCCCCAACCTCACTCACTAGCTCTCACTGAAGTACCAGGAGATCAGGAACACTGATGGGCCAGCAAAACATTTGGGGTTTCCAGGGGCTGCTTTACCACAAGCCAAAGGCGTGACCCCGGGCCAACTCCCCACCGACCCCCTCAGCCTCGGCTAACGTCGTCTTCCAAAAGGCTCAAAGCCAAGCCCTTGCAGACTATTGCAAAATATTTTAAATATTTATTTTGATATATCATTTAGTGACTTCCTTTCTAACAACATAAGTATTAGTAAAGATAAAAAACATAAAATAAAAACCACCCAGATTTTTAATACCCAGGATAGTCACTGTTAATATTTGCTGTATTTTTTCAATACATAAGTGTATATGAGAGCATTCAATTTTGTGAGTTAGCTCCTAAAATACAACTGCGTTGCCCTCCTGCCCAACCCTTTTGAAGGCTTCTCCCACCTCTAAGATAAAAACCTAAACATTCTCTGCCTTCTTGGGTCAGTCTTATTGCTTCTTATGAAGCTGCTTCCCAGGCTTAGAGCCCCAGACACACAGCCATCAAGCATGTGCCTGGCTGGGTGGTCTGCTAGGCCCCGCATTGTTTGAAAGGACAGTGTTACTATAATGGGAAGGGTAGGTGGTACCTGACCCCACTACAAGCCCCTGGTCACTGACTACCTTACACACACACACATACAGACACACGCGCAGCCTTATACGTGCATGTTACTGCACAACCCTGCAGCCCTTTGAGTTTATAGCCTGTGTATCAACCTACACTGATCAGTGTATCTCCCCCCACACCTGCCTATATGCCTTTGCTCAAGTGATTTCTCTTGCCTGGAATGCTACTAACTTTTCTTCCACCACATGTCAGAAAACCTGGATCAAAGCCTCATTTTGTTCAGATCCTGAGGTAAGAAAAATGTCTTGCTCCCCTTTGCTCCTGGGGCACATGATACTGCACCCCACTTCTATGGACTAACCACAGTCATTTACTCACATGCTGTCTCCTCCTCTAGAATTCCTAGTAGCCTGAGATCATCTTTATGTTGCCTGTTTATAAGCAGGTGCTCAGGGTTGGTTGACTGAAACTGATAATGGATGTATGAGGCCTTGGGTGCCCTCACTTTTAGATCTGTCCTGGGTGCCATCTCCTTCTTGGAGCCAGGGCCAGCGGGGTGTGATGAGGCTGCTCATGCCACCTCACGGTCTTTCCTGGACCAACTGAGGTTCTGATCTTAGAGTTAATGGTGGGAGGACATGTATAGTTCCAACTGCAAGGATGAGAAAATGGTTCTTTACATCTTACCTCAGCCCCCAAAGAATTTTAGGTGCTTTAGAAATACCTACCATTGGATAGAATAAAAATTAAATAGGTAAAAGTGGCAAGGAGTAATGTGCAGCCCATCATAAAGTTGGTATACAGAATGCCTGGACATGCGCTGCAAATTTCACTGAGCTTCCTAGCAACCAAAGCAAATAGGGAAATAGAGTCAGTTAGAACCAGTCACAGTTTAGGAGGAGCTCAGTTTTTTTTTTTTTTTTTTCCGAAGCCTAGAGAGGAATTTCTGTCCTGAGAATCTTCTTGAAGGGGAGATTGAGATCTACAGAGGAAGGTTGTTACTATGTTATCACAAATATAAAAAAAACAGCTCCTTACTGAGGGCCCAACACCGAAGTTCAACTCTGAAAGGGAGTGTCCCAGAAGGTAACAGTGTTCAAACCCATAGCTCTCTGACAGGGGAGCTTGATCTGGAGCTTAGGGCATCTGGAGTAGCAGTTCTGATGGCTGCTGCCCAGAGCCCAGGAGGTCTAGGGGGCCTCCTCAGGTCTTTGGGGGTGCTATAGAGGGGTGGTCGTATAGGGAAGCTGATCTCACAGAGATTCTGGCCTCATCATGCACCTCACCCAGACCATCTCTGCTTTCCTGTTTTCCATATCAGAGTTTAGGGTCAGTTGTTTGACAAAAGGACTTTGCATCAAAACACTGAAGTTTAAAAACATGTCATGAGGAATATTTCTCTTCACTGAGCTTTTGACAAGCATTTGCAAGCACAACTTAAATTCATGTTTAAATTTTGGCCAAAAACTTAGAGGATTTCCTTTACTAGGTACATACTCAGAAGAATTGAAAACAAGTACTCAAATATATACTTGTTCATGGAAGCACTATGCACAATACCCAAAAAGGTGTAAGCAGCCCAAATTGTTCGTCAATGAATAGACGGATAAAAAATTATGGTATATACAATAGTACGATGGAGTATTATTCAGCCACCATAAGGAATGACATTCTGAAACAGGCTACGACGGGGATAAACCTCAAAAACACTATGTTCAGTGAAAAAAGCCAGACACAAGAGTGCACATACCACAAGACTCCATTTATACGACATTTCCAGAACAGGCAAATTCATGGGGACAGAACACAGATTGGGGAGAAACTACTTACCGGGTATGGGGGTTTATGTTGGAGTGCTGGGAATAGAGAACTAAAGATCGGTGGTGGTTATACAACACTGAGAATGTACTCAATGCCACTAACCTCCATACTTTAAAATAGTTATTTTATGTTATATGCATTTCACTTCAATAAATTAAACAGAAAAACTCGGAGGACAAATCATCAATGTTGCCGATTAAAGGCCATGTCACCATTTGACAGCCAGGCACAGAGGAAGGCTGACATCGTCATGGCAACACAAAAGAGATTCATCAGGAGACCCCCACCCTCGCACCATAGAGTGGAGCTGAGGGGGTGAGGGGCCGTAGTGAGTGTTAGGGTGATAAAGGTGCAGGCTGCTGTGCTTCCTGCCTCGGGCTTAGGCGGCTCCCCTCGCTCCAGGGCCCGGCCCCCGGTAAGTGCTCCGAAAACGTGGACTGGCTGACTAGACCACAAATAAGCATACTTTTATATCCACGACTCACTTATTTCACCTCTCCTCATCTGTAACTATTTCCCTGTTGTCCCATGCCACCCCCATCAATTTATTCATCTGCATCTGCTTTTGAATTTATAGCAAAGAATTAATGGGAATAAACCTTTCCTGTATCTCGTGGCGGGCAAACTTAGGCTTAACCTCGATGGACTTATTCACAAAGTCGGACTCCTTTCCTGCTGGTTCCAAGGTCAGCCTCAGCTGCTTTTCTGAGGGACCTCAAACTATTCCCTGGGTGTCATGTCCTCCACCCATCAGACAACATACCCTTTTGTATGTTCAAATATACATCAATTAATATTTATTGAATATTGAGTGTCTGCCATCTGCCAGGCCCTGGGCCAGCCCACTACTGGGGCTGCATCTGTGGATAAGACCAGCAGGGCTCCCAGAAGAGGGAAGTGTAGACCCCAGCCACGGTTACAAGTGTGCCGGGGCTCTGACGAAGAGGAGCAGGCGGCTATGGGAACAGACAGGTTTGGGGACTCTGAGCATGCGGGGTTCAGTAAGCTGAGATAAATGATTGGCTCAGCAGGAGCCAGCACGGAGAGGGGGTCCTCCGGGACATGGGAGTGTCCACTGAGAGCAGGTCAGGTCCTCTAACTCCACAAGGAACCTGAGGATCAGTGCTGCCTGGGCCAGCTCGGCCGACGAGCCATAGTTACCGTACTTTGTCATGCTTAATGTGCACGTTTTTGCCCAAATTTGTGAGGGAAAACAAAGGGTGCACATTATATAGGGGTAGTACTAATTCCATCTCTATATAAATGTTTTTAATTCTTTTATTTATGCTTATGAGTTAAAAGTGTAACTCTAGAAATCAATAACGATATCCATATACCAAACAATACCCTGGAATACAATAATTGAGTTTTTAATATAAAAAATTTTTATTCATAACATTTCTTGTCCTTTGTATCTGTTCTTGTGTTTTGTAATTATTTGTTGCATAAAATTTCTTGTACCATAATATGTTAAAAATAAATGTTAAAATTCCTTTATAATAAAACAAGTACCTAAATATAAACAAATCCAAATTTGAATTAAAAAATTAAAACAAAAGATTTTTGTCCTGTAAGTTTGGGCCTAAAACGTGCGCATTAGTCACAGGAGCACATCGTACATGGCCCAATACGCACAGTAAGTACTTTCTCGTAAGCTTTTCTGCTCCGGCCTTGTGCCTACCACTCCCTCCCCACTCCTCCCCCACGTCCCCCTCCTGTGTCATCGGGCTTTGTTCTCAGCTGGTAGGGGTTTATGGACCCCTTTGGGAAGCTGATGTAGGCCATGGACCCTCTTCCCGAAGAAAAGAAGCACATTCTCACAGAATTCTGCCCACAAATTCAGGGAATTTGTGGAATCCCCTAGAGCCCATCCCGGACCCGTCTGGGAGTCTGTGGGCTCAGGGTTGGGAAGCCCAGGAGGCTTCGCTCACTCCATCAGCCAGCGGCGCCCTCAGCTGGTGGCACCTGCCCCTTAGCGAGCTTGTCCCTCGGGGCCCAAGCCCTTTAACGCAGGCTCAGCCTGACTCCATCCCTCCTCTCTCCCAGGTCTGTGCCTGCACCCCTTTATTCTTTCTTTGGATGCTTGTCCCTCTCTCTCCAGAATCTTTCTGCCACCAAGGCGCCCTTTGTCCATGGCTGCAGCTCCACGCCAGGCCCTCAGTACCACCCCCCACCCCTATCATCCCATCCCATCACCAGCCGCTGCCCCTTTGGGGGCAGCTCAGAATGCTGCTGGGACTGGGCAGGACTCTGGTGGAGCAGAAGCTCCTGACAAGTAGTTCACTTCCCTCCCGTGGGGGCACAGTCAAGTTCAGCACAGCTGCCCAGGGCCGAGACAGCAGCTGGTGCTGGGAATGCCTCGAGGAAAGAGCGCCAGAACACGGCGGGAGACGACAGGCCGGAGTTCTTTAGGAGTCACTGTAAAATATGGCTCTCACTGTAGTCACCGAGCAACGCACGGATCCAAAAAGGGCCTCTTTGCTCACGGCCCCTTCCCACAGAGGCCAAGCTCATTCTCCGTTAGGTGGGCAACCCCTAAGAATGTTAGTGATTTCTCAGAATGGAGCTTCTGGAGGGTAGAAAAATGACTCATCGGCTCTATTCAGGACCCTATAAGTGAAGAGGTAAATGCTTCCTAAATACTAGTCACACCGCTGGGGCCCCTTATCTGCCTACGGACAGATCCACCAAAGGGAACTCAAGGGCCATAAGGCCCCTCCCCAGAGTGTCATCAACCAGGGAAGATTGACGTGTCACAGGAGAGGAAACTAGGAGTCGACACCGCACGCCAACAAATTATGTCACAGATGATCATGTCTCCCATCTAATTCTTCCATGGGCCCATTCATCTTTCCTAAAAATCACTTACTGTCCCCTAAGTTCCTACATTCTCCCTCTGCTTCCCCTATTAAGATGGTCTTTATAAGCTCTTAAATCTCACCACCTTTGGGGGGTATTCCCCCTCTTCCCCCTGCGATGGCCCCATGCATGTACTATTAAAATTAATAAATTTGTATTAATTTTCTTCTAGTTAATCTGCTGGTCATCGGTTTATTTCACAGACCCAGCTCTCGACCCAGGAGTTCAGAGAGAAAGTTTTTCGTCCCCCACACTGCCAAGGTGTGGGCTGCCTGGGAGGTACCTTATGGCAAAGTCATAAGGGTCCTGATTATGCAAACGAGCTGGGACCGTTCAGGGCAGAGCAGGGGTTAGGTTTACGGCAGCGACTGCCAGTTCTTACTTCCTCATTAGTAACATTGACTTTGTTTCTGTTTCTTCAATTTTCTGAGAAAACTGCAGATTAACATGCAGTCTGTAAGAAATAATAGAGATTCTCATATACCTTTCACCCACCTTCCCCCTACGGTAACGTCTTGCAAAACCACAGGGCAGCATCGGGAAACAGACACTGATGGAATCCAGTGACACTCGGGTTTCACCAGTTTTACAGAAACACACACACGTTTGCTCATGTATATGTAGTTCTATGCAGTTGTACAGTGTGCACAGATCTGTGTGACCTCCTCCACAGTCAGAACTCAGTTCCATCACAGGGATCCCTGGCGCCACCCTTTGAAAGCCACAGTCACCTCCCTTCCTCCACCACCCCTGGCATCCAAATAACCTATTATCCATTTCTACAATTCTGCCATTTCGAGAATGTTATCTAAATTGAATCAGACAGGATGTAACCTTTTGAGAGAACCTTAATTTTCAGCTAGACATTTTGCCACCCAGAACAAAAATCTATTATTTCCCAGATCTGCTTGAGTCTGATCTGGCCGGGTGACCGATTCTGACCAACTGGATTTAAGTGGAAGTGTTATTTGGGTCTCTTGGAAAGGCTGCTTAAGGTGAGCTGACTCAAATGGAAGAGTCCTCCTTTTGGCTCTTCTGTTTTTCCTCCTGGTCTATCAGGATGTGATGGCTAGAGCTCTAGCAGCCATCTTGAACCATGAGGTAGTAACCTTAATGACTCACAGCCATATTCAAGGAGTTGAAACAGAAAAGCTAGAACCCTGGGGTCTTGATGGCACTATGGAGCTGTAATACCAGCCTGCAATGTCTAGGCTTCATTTGAGTTAGAAAAATGCTTAAGCCACTTTTTTTCAGTTGCTGTATGCAATTGAACCTAGTCCTAACTGAAGAAAACATTTTAAGTTTGTAAGCAGAGGAAGAAACTTGCTTATGCTGTTTTAGTGATTTCTGGGCCCCACACAGAGAGTATGCATTTCTCAGGTGATGCTGAAGCTGTTGGTCCAGGGACCACACCTTGAACACCATTTCTTCAGATGGATGGACTAGGCAACAGAGTGGACAATGGACCACAGGCTAAAGACTGGGGAAAAAAATCTAGGGGAAGAAGGAGAGGACCAAATGGCTTCTGCCAATGGCAGTGAGACCTAAACTAAGGGTAGGAGGAACTCAAAGAGGATGAACGTGAGAACCGCAGGAACAGCAGAAGTGGCAGACCGGAAGTGAGCAGAACAAGGTGCCAAAGGTGCCAAAGATGGCTATGGGTTTTTGAGCCTGGGGGACCAGTGAATGACAGTAACACTAACAGAAAGGGAAAGTCTGGGCGAGTTGCCATTTAAAGGGGAGCAGTTTGAGTTTAGCCTTATTCAGCAGAGTTGAAATGCAGAATAGGAGCACGAGAGATGTTTGGGCGGAGACCATGACCTGGGAGCTGTCCACGCAGAGGGGTCTTCTGGAGCAGCTGGGCAGGTGGTGTGGGCAGAGGACAGACTCTCAAGAACACTTACAACCTGAGGTTAGGAAGATGGGGACATGCCAGCAGACGGCAGGAAGAGTGGACAAGGACAGAAGATAAGGCAGGCTGATTGGGTTGGTGCCAGGGAGCCTGAGAGTGTCCAAGAGAAGAGGATGGCCACTGGGGTCCAAGACAGCACACAGATCAAGACCACTGGGTGGGCATGGGTGGCTTTGGCAACGATGATGGGGCTGCAGGAGTGAGGAGTGAATGATGAGTCACAATGATGCAGAGTCAGGATGGTATCTTATGGGGGGGGTCATGGTGGGAGCGGGAAATTTTATCAGAGATGGATGTCCAAGTACAGGTGTAGACAGAAGGAAAGAATATGGGAAAAGGGGGACAGAGCAAAGATACCAGAAAAAAGGAGGCAGTGATGGCACAAAATCCCAAACGAGAAAGGAGAGGACAGGGTGGAAGCAAAGGCCACTTCAAAGACAAGATGCAAGAAAGAGGGAAGGACCAAAACTTTGCAAAAGAGAGAGGAGAGTGACAGCAGCTCTCACAGGAATGCCTCAGCAGGGCCCAGAGGTCAGGGGGTGAAGGCTGATAGAGTGTGAGCATCTGAGGGGCAGGACAGGACCCCGGAGCTGGGTAAGGCTCTGAGGATGCAAAGGTGCATCTGGGCAGGAACCTCTACTAGGGCGAGAGATGTGGGACGACGGGGCAGAGCAGTTCAGAATGCCCAGCTTCCCTGACCAAAGGGGAGGCGTCCACAGAGCGTTGTGCAGGTCACGCATGGGGTGAGGGGTGGAGTGAGGGGGGTGATTGATCAAACAAATGTAAGATGAAGGTGAGGTCACACCTGTGAACAAGCAGGCCCCGCCAAAGAAGGGGGGCACAATGGACTCAGCAGCAACTGGAAAACTCAATAATGATCAGGCCAGAGAATATCTGTGTGGTGACTGAGAGAGCCTGGGGTACCCGGGGACTGAGAAACTGTCATGTGCACGTTGTAACATTCATCGCTGTATCTCTTCCTTTCTTTCAACTCAAATTTATTCTGTTAATTCAAAACATTCAGAACACCTACAACAAGTGGGGTTAAGTGCTATGATGGGGGGACTACGTGATGAGCTCAGAGCAGGAACACCAAGTGACCAGGTCAAGGAACACTTCTGGGGGGCCGTGAGATCTGTAGGATGAGTAAGAGTTACCCAGATGCAGGGTGGAGTGGGGGTGTCCTAGGCAGAGGGAACAGCATGTGCAAAGGCCTGGAAACTAGGAAGAGCATTTTGAGGAACTGAACCTTGGGGTGCCTGGGGCACAGGGAAAGAGAGGGGTGGGGTGAAAAATGAGTCTGGAGAGGTAAGTAGAGGCAGGTTCCCAAGGATTCTAAGGAACTTGGACTTCATCCCAAGGGCAGTGGGGAGACTTTGTGGGTTTTAATCAGGCAGGGCCCAGTGACATGAGTAGGGCAGGGTAAGGGTGGCGAGAAGGAGGCCAAGTAGCGGGTGTGGCAATAACCTAGGTAAGCGATGCCAGTGGTTTGGGCTAGGATAGTGGCATGGCCATGGGTTAAAGTGGGCAGGCACGAGCTTTTGAGGGGGCAAATTCAATGGTAGTGTTGCTTGGATATGAGTGGCTAGAAAAGGGGAGAACGTGGGGTGTTTTCACAGACAAACGGCAGCAGGACCGCCTGGATCATCCCCTGCCTCTCAGCCTGTGGGAATCTTGGGGGGGCCCTACCCCAGGAAACTCAGGTTGGACCAGAGTCCCCAAAATGCTGATGTCAAAAGCCAGGAGACAACTATAGAAATCCAGAAGAGACATCTGAGGGGCTGTGTGGTCTGGAGCAAGCCACTTTGTTTATGTGGGTGACCAGCTGCACAACAAGGGGTTACAAAAACTGAGGAAGCAACCCAGACGTCCATCAACAGATGAATGGATAAAGCAAATGTCCCATAGACACACAGTGGAGGACTGTGCAGCCCGAAAAAGGGAAATCCTGCCCCACACCACGGCACGATGTGCCCTGAGGACATTACGGTAGGCCAAGTCCCGCCGTCCCCGAGTGGAAACACTGCGTGATCCCACCCACGTGGAGGGGCCACGGAAGCAGAAAGGTGGTTGCGAGGGCTGGCGGGGGAGGGGGAGGGAATTAGTGCCGAGTGGGGAAGAATTTCAGTTTGCAAGATGGGAAAGTTCTAGAGATCTGTCACACAACAACGTGCATATACTGAACACTACTGAAGCGTACCCTTAAAATGGTTAAGACGGTAAATTGTATGTTGTTTGTATCACAAATAAAAGCCAAACAAACCCTAACAACAAGTGAGCTCTGTGCTGGCTGTAGGAATTGGAGGGGCATACACAGTTCTGGGACACTGCTGCTGTGACCTGTGCTGGGGGCGCACCAGGACACCATCCTCTCCCCCCAAGAGGAAGCTGTATTTGGGGTCCCCTCTGACGTTTGCCAAACCCATCAGGAAGGAGGCTGCATCCCTGAAGGGCATATCCCTGCGGTAGGGGCGCCAGGGGGCTGGGCAGGCTCTGTAAGGCAGGAGTTGGGGGCGGGCGGGGAGCGGGGGTTGGGGTTCACCAAGCAAGAGAAACAAAAGAAAGTGGAAGCCTTTATCACCACCGGGCTGTCCTTGGGGAACATCCTGGGAAGAAAGGAGAAGGCCCAGCTGGCCGGGAGCAGCCATGCGGGGGATCTGAAGGGACAGATACAAATGTGCAGGACACTGGCTGACACGTGGGAGATGACAGGGGTGCAGCTGCGGGAATGGGATGCAGAGGGGAGGGTGCTGGGAAGACGCCCCCCCCCAATCCCTTCCTGGGGCTGCACTGGGGCCCTTAGCACTCATCAGCATGAGGCCACTTTTCAAAGCAGCGCAACCTGGCCTGAGGGAATCCTTCCCTCCCTCCCGGGCAGGTCCCTCTGGCATCTTACAGGCCAGAGGGCAGACTCACTGCACTGGACAGTAATATTATCATGGTCTCTGAGGGAGGAAGGACAGTGGGACAGGGAGGGCTGGAGGACTCCAGCTAAAGGCCTTGGAAAAGGAGTGCAGGCACCTCGAATGTGAGGGGTCCACTGTTCCTGCTTATTTAGGTACTCAGGTTGTTTGGGTCCATGCACCCAAAGTGGAGGCGTAAGGACCAGACTGGTCCTCTGAGGTGGCCCAGGAGGTATCAGCTCCCCTGCAGGCCAGGTTGCTGTGAGGGACTTTTGGGTGGGGGACTGGAGGCCCAGCTTGGGGGCTTCTGTCCCCTCAGGCCAGCAGTTGGGCACCTTTCTGCAGTCATGCTTGGGGGCTGTCACACTCACCACGTGTGACTCCTGGGCACTGGTGGGGTACTACACTGCTCTGTCTACCATTCGAGAGAGTAAATCCATGGACACAAATGAGCAAGAAGGGTGTGACTGAAGCAATAGTCTTGAGCCAGCTCTAATATTTAAGATAAGCCAAGATCCCTAGAGCTCATTTGCTTCACTGGCACCATTAACTGCTGCAACACTCCTATGGCAGATGGCAACACCTGCCTAGACTTTGCGTGCCCTGCTGGGTTCCCCAGCCCCTGAGCTGCTCTCCTCCAACACTCTGAGCACATCCAAGCCACCCCCACCCCTGCTGAGGAAGGGCATGAATTCACAGCTTTTGCTCAGACTCACACGGGCTGACACCCAGCATGGCCTTGCCCTTATGGTGGAGTCCCTGGACCAGCGGCAGCAGCACCCAGGACCTTGTTAGAAATGCAGACTCTTGGGCCCCACTCAGACCCGCTGAATCAGCACCCGCCCTTAACAACATTCCACGAGATCCCCGGGGTCTGTGTGCGTGCTCGGGCCTAGAGGTCCTTGGCATCACACCGGACCTGCTTTGCCACCGGGTGAAGTGGAGGAGCGTTCACTCTACGGCTGATCAAACCCGTCTCCTCCGCTGAGGCTGTGTCACCACCGTGAGGGGAAGCAGAAAGGAGAGGGCAGGCAGCCACGGAGGGGGGTCACTACAGTGTGGGAAGAGCCTTCCCATTTAAGGGCCCCGAGGTGAAATCTAAGAAGGTGTCCCATCAATTCTGAGGCCCTGAGATCTTGGTTATGATTGTAGCTAACATTTACTGAGCCCTTACTGTGAGACAGGCACTGTTTTGACTAAAAGTGCTTCTTTACGTGTGTGGATTTATATAATTTCACAAGTATATCCTGGAGGCATAGGTTATTCTTCTCCTCCTGTTACAGATGAGGCAGCTGAGGCGCAGAGAGACCCAGTGACGTGCCCTGGGTCTGGCCCGGACGTGTGGCAGAGCCAGGATCTGCACTCTGGCCCACGCACTTACCTACCACGTGAGACCACCTCCAGAAGGGAACTGGGACATACCTTTACGGTGACTGACTGTCTGGGTTTGCCCAGGACTGAGGGTTCCCTGGATGTGTCACTCAGTGCTAAAACTGGGGGAGTCTTGGGCCAATAGGTTGCCCTCCTGATACCTGACACCTCACCTCCCGCAGAACAATAACAGAAGAGGAAGAGGATAGAATTGAATGGAAAAGGAAATCCCTGAGATTACAGAATGTTGGGACCCTGAATTGGAGGCTGGACGACCTGCTGCTGTTTGAGGAACCCAAAGCCTGTCCACAGGACTTCAACCAAGGCTCGCTCTCCGCCTGCGCTCACTGTCCCCACTCGGTCTTCCCTGCCCCTGCTGCCCCCATGCTGACACAAATAGGAGCCTGTTGCAGGTGCTGCAGCAGTTATCGGTGTCCTGAGAGAAAGAGGCAGATGAAAACCCCAGCTCCTGCCTCCCTTGTCAAGGTCACCCGCGCCCTCCTCGGCCCTAATTTCTGCGGTTCTGTGGATCTTGTTGCTCTTGAGCCCCTGGGAAAGTTATTTGATTGGTTCAGGTTTCATTTAGCCTGAGAGCCGTTTAAGATTTCCCAAATAAAATGCAAAGAGCTCACTCAGCGTGTGATCTTTTAGAAGTCATTTTTAAAAGCAGTTCCCTGCTCCAAATGGGAGGGGGCCGGTAAGGAAGCACCAGGGCCAGGGCCTGAGGGCGGGTCCCACAGAGGAAGTCGGGTCCCTCCACACACCTGGCTGAGGAGTCTGGGAAAGTCCCTCTTCTCAGAAGGGGACGGCAGTTGTCTTGGCGCCCTTGGACAAGGCCAAGCACAGGATTTCCCTGCCATGTGGCGGGGGTGGGGCCTGGCCCCCAGTGTCCACATCTGTGAAATGGGACTTGCTGCAGCCTAACCACCAGAGACCAGGGCCTCCTGTCAGGCTGAGAGGCGGTCTGCCCAGGGTCCTGAGCGCCCCCTCGGAAGTCAGCCCCTTCCTCAGACTGTGGCTAACCGACGTGTGACTAAAGAGCTGCACGTTCTCCGAGCAGCAGGAGAAAGCGGAAAAGGTAGAGCTCGTCCCGTCGGCCTTCGCAGAAGAAACGAGCCAGTGCAGCGGCAGCAGCCGCTCTGAGCACGGCTCCTCCTCGTGACCTCAGCCGCGGTGGCCTGTGACCTAATGCCGGTGTCCGTTCTCTTCCCAGGGGAGCCGTGGAGCCCCGCGGGAACCTCTCACCTGGGCGCCCACAGTGGACGACACGATGACCCCGCCCTCGTTACGGGCCGCCGACGCAGAGCTGGGGGAAGGAACGGGCGAGCCTCTTCTACACACGGCGACTAGGAGGTAAGACCACAGCTTTCCTCATGTCTACCTGCTGACCCAATAACTGACCTCAAGCATTCCCAAAACCGACAGCACACACACACAGCAGAACAGCTCTTCGTTTGAGCCAAGAAACTTCGATCTGATAGAAACTTGAAACAAAACACAATGAAGCATCTCTCGCAAGTGGCCCAGGAGGCCGTACTGTTGGGCCTCTTGCTGCCCTGTGTCCCTAGATCGTGAGACTAAAGCCATGCAGGCAAACTGCTAGGGCACTGGGAACCAATCTGCCAATGGAAACAGCTACCTAGCTTCGTGCCCCGGAACTGCACCAGGCTAGCGCCTCTCCTCCCCCAAACTGTGACAGGACTGAGGGGGCCTACACTCAGCATGATCCCCTCTCGGCACTTGGAAATGTTTCTGCTCCCCTTCGAGGCACTTTCAATCTTAGCTAGAGAACAGAAAGGATTATCGAATCCTGGCCACGTCTACTCGTAGCGATTATCTATGCGTAGGTTACTAATGTGATTCTCTCTCTCTGCCTTTATATAATTATATGACCCTTTAAAAAATCATTCTTTTGTTCATTCATTCACTTATTCATTCACTCATCCATCCATCTATCCATTCAACAAGAGCATTTAACACCTAGTCCATGCTGAGTTAACTTCTAAGCCAAAATCAGCAGGACACTGCCCAAGCTTTAAAACTCTCTGCCTTTAAGCAGTATCCATTACATAGGGAAGAGGGACATTCAGTGAAGAAACAGCTATGTTAAAACCTCAGCTCAGTTATAAACCAGTTATTCATTCTCTCCGAGCCTCAGTTTCAACAGCTCTAAAATGGGAATAATTCCTCATAGAACTGCGGTGACGTTTAAAGGCGGGAGAAGTGTACATAGAACGATGCTAGTGGCTTGGCATGAAGAAGACATTCAAAAATTGGTGGCTGAAAGAAAGTGACCCTAGAATCTAGTTTGCTCTTCAACCCTCTATTCACCTAACATCTCACCAGCCCGTCAATATTCTTTCAAGTTCATTTTGCTTCCTTGGGCAGTGGTCCTGTTTTCGCCTTCTGGTGACCTGGCCCTGTGTTATTCTGACGGATGGGCTGTACCATTTTGAGGATGTGATCTGTTTCAAAGTCAGCTGGGAAACTCCTGGAGCTTGTGAGAGGATGGATACACACAATCCTGTTAATAAATAAACACACAGACATCAAGGCTACCGCTGTTGTAGTTACAAGGCTTTATGATTTCCTGGCTCCTGTCATCTTCGGGACTGAAAGCACTTAATGAATTAGTCTCGCTTGCAGTCCTGGAGAGAAATATTGCTGTGTTTACGGGGAGCACCAGGGTAACCAGGCAGAGGTCAATCGCTTTTGGGGACCATTGTCAACCAGATATCTGGAGCAGCTCAGTTTGCTTTTTGTTTCTTGTCATAAAAATAACCTGTGTATTAGAAAATTTAAAAATACCAAAGTCAAAAGATAAAAAGTGAAGTCCCCTCTGGCTCTGTCCACTGGGCGATAAGCACTGTGAGCACTCAGTTATCCTCGCACACACACACGTACACGTTCGTTGGGATGACACTGTGTACATGCCATGGTTTGTAAATGCTGCTTGGTGTGCCAGGAGTGCGGTGGGGTGCGAACACTCAGGAGCCGCTGTGGGGAATCTCGTGGGACACTGAGCAATCTTATGCAGTTCTAGACTTCAGAAAGTACCCCCGGTAGTGGGTAGAGGGGGATCCACCAGAGGGAACTAGACCGAGAGCTGGAGACCCCACACTTCTCACCTGCTCCTGTTTTCACCACGCTGTCCACTACCCCTCGAGACCCAAAAGTTGCATCTGCTGTCATGGTCTGGCCCTTGCCAACCCCTTCAGCCTCGTCTCTCGCCTGTCCCAGCCCTGCCATGGTGTCTGCGTCCCCTGGGTCTTTGCTGCGTTGTGCTAAGCCTGGCATGCTGTTCTCCTTCACATCACTTGGCTAACTGATTTTTTTATATATTGGTTGAGGAGTGTCACCTCCAGTTTTCCCTGACTCTCTCCCCTCCCCCAGGCTGGGTTAGCTCGCCATCCACAGACTTCCACAACATCTCATGCTTTGCGAATCACGCACCTCTACACTCTGTTATTGTTTTGTGCTTGTCTCTCTACTAGACTTTGGGCTGCCTGGGTCAGTGTCTTACACATCAGGCACACACTGGGTATTTAATAAATGCTGTTGAATAAAGTAAAGGTGGTCCCAGAATCAACACCTGGGCATGACCAAAATTTGTGAGGCATCAGAAATAAGAAGGCAAATCCCAAGTCCATCCACATCTCTCCATCTCCACTGCCACACTCCCCTGAGACAGTCTCATCAATTGCAGGACTTGTCGTTAAGGATTTTGTGCTACTGCCCCTGATTTAACATGCTCAAAAGCATCCTTAGCTTCCTCACCAAATGTTCCCACAAATGACTCCCATTTCTGTCAACACAATCATTTATTCAGTTGTCTGGGTTTAAAAATGCAAAGCCTTTGGTCTACAATACTTCCATTCCCCTTAGGGCCTGTTCCATGCCCCCACTGGACGCCCATCCTCTTCACAGTTAGCGTGCAACCTTGCCAACACCATGAAGAATACTGGCACCATCAAGGGTGAACTACTTGATCTTCCTGCCCCCGTCCCTAGCCCGACCCAAAATCTTACCCAGACTTATCCCAACCACCACCCTCTTCCTTCGTGTCTAAAGGCTAAAGATTCCTCCTCCTGGTGAGTCCAGCCTCCTACCTGTGGTCTAGATCCTCCTCCTCTCTATCCAGTCTAAGCTCCATGGAATGTTCTCTCCCAATCCCTTTTCCCCTTCCCTCTTGGATCTATCCTCTCAGCCCATGGACAGGTTTCTTTCACTCTTAAACACAACTCATCCCTTCTCCTCATGACTCCCTGTAGCTACAAGGAATGAAAGTCTACACTTCCTGTCCCCACATCCTCACAACACTCATTGCTGCATTTCCCTGCCCCTTCACGGCAAAACTTCCTGAGTGTTTGTGTATACTTGCTTACCTATTTTCTCACAACTTACTCATTCTGAACTCACCGAAATCTGGCTTCCAACTCCCACCTATTACTCTGAAATGCCTCTGACAAAGGTCTCCAATGAGCCCCATAATGCCCTTCCTAAAAAAAATCTGCTATTGACAACTCACTCCTACTTGAAACTCTTTATCTTTATCCTTAACTTTTCTCCTCTTCAGCCATTCATGATACTACCTCTCATGGTCAACTCGTGCCATGCTATTCCCTCTCTGTTTCCTCTAGACCACTCCCCTCAGAAACCCAATCTTCCCCAAGTTCCATCCTTGCCCCTCCATGCCTGTCCGAGGTACTTTGATCCTCACAGCTATGTGTCTGGGCTGAACGCTTCTCGAGTTGCAGACTCTTCTGTGAAGTGGCCCCTAGACACTGTATATTTAACGATTCGACAGGAATCTCCAATGCGAATGGTCTCCAAGCAGACCTTACTGTTTTACGTGCCCTTCCCTGCAAAGTGCCTTTCCTCCTGTATTCCTGCTCCTCATTAATGGCACTGCCATCCACCCAGTCCCCGAGCCCAGGAACTTGTGAGCCATCCCAGTCGTCCGTCCCTGTGTCTCCCCTCACATCCAGTTACCAGTCTCATACACTTTACTTCTTAAATGTTTCTAGAGCACATTCCTTCTCCATCCTTTTATTACCATTGTCTTTCTTTGGTTCCTTGTTAACTCGTTTTCCCTTTGTTAAAACATTTATTCTTAATATACTTTCAGCACTTCCCATTACATCAACAGAGCAGATGAGCACCACACCCACCTCCTCCTAAATAAGCCTGCAGACCCTCCATTTCCAAATCCGGGCTTTTCGCCTCCCCTACAAATTTCTCTTCTGCGGTGCTTCCTGTCCTTCTGACACCACAACTTCTCAGGTCTCCTCCTCCACCCAAAACAATCTGGAGGATATTTTAGATTCTTTCTCTTTCACGTTCTCCTTAACTCTTGTCTAGATAGTGGCAATACACTTACCTCCTTTCTTGGCTGTCTATACCCCACCACCTACCCCTTAAACTACACAAGACGGTTATTGCCTCTTACCATCCCAGGTGTTCTGTTTTGGCTTTTCTAATTAGACTATGAGAGCTTTGAGGGCACAGACATGTCTAGTATTTTTCTGAATCCTCCAGTGTGCCCAGCACAGTACTGGGCATAGAGTAGATGCCCAACAGAGAAGTGAGTCAGCAATGAACCCCACCTGCTAAGAGAAAACTGGTGTTGAACTGTCAGCACTCTGAGATGAAGGATGCCATCTGCCCACCTCCTCTGTCATAGTGAGAGGACATGCTCAGTAACAGTACGACCTCGGCAGAAGAGGTTAGAAATGGAAAGGGACTCCACCAAGGACACGGCATGGATTGTGGAGTCTGAGCTGATTTCTGAGATCTTGAGTCTGTGGGTACCCATCTGCAAAGTTGTATGGTGTTCTCAAGCAGTACTCAATGGCCTTGGAAATCTGTCCTACCTGTTTTGTGGTGGCTGCCTCGCCTTGGAAATAAGAAGCAACAGTTCAAATCCTTCATGAGTCTATGCTGCTTCCCAGAATAGAGTCTAGAATGCTTTAGTTCCATTGTCTTATGAAAGTCCTTATTCTTTTGAAGTCTATGCTATCTCACTATCCATGCTAGTCCATCATTCTTCATTCTGCCCCTCACCCCATCACTGACTCTCCCTCACTCATTGAGGACTTTATCCATCGTCTCTCCTTTTTCTAAGGTTCTGCCATCATCCTAGAAAGTTTCCACATGCAGGAAGATGCCTTCTCTAGCACACTAGCCTCCAATACCCATGACCTCTTTAATGCCATTGGCCTTTAGTTTCAATTCACTCATCTACTACCATGGCCATACCCTGGACCCATATCACTGGAACTGTTCTCTGGTCAACCCTCACCTGGACTACCACCTGCTCTGCTCAAAAACTGACAGTGGCTCCACATCTCCTACAGGGTCAAGTCAAAGTCCTTACCAAGGGGGCAGTATGCCAGGCTGCTGCTAGCCTCTCATCTAGTCTCCATAATCTGACCTGTCCTGTTCTGACATGACTGGATTAAATTCAGTTCCCAGTTCCCCATCTCTTAAGCCTTCTGCACCTCCTTGTTGCCTGGAAGGGTGAGGAAGCTTCCCTTCTTGTCTGCAAAAATGTTCACCTTTACACCCCAGCTCACACACCACCTCCTCTAGGAAGCCTTCCTGCCTACTCTGGGCACAGCTAGGGGCTCTTTCTCCTGTGCTCCCAGCATGTGATACAGCCACTACAACATTCATCTGATCAGATTAGTATCACAAGTGCAGGAACCATTCCTGTTCATCTCTTTGTCTCAGCCCGGGTATCGCAGGCCTGGTACAAAGTTGGCTTTAATAGACATTATAAAAGGAATAAAGGAACGAATCCCATAGATGCCCTGTCCTCTGTATATAAATGAGGTCAGAGGAGATTGGGCTCTTGAATTAATTGAACTTCTTCTCTCTTCACCCTGGCCCAGAGCCCTGTCCGTATGATTAAATCCCCTAATAGAATATGCCCTGGCTAAGCACCACATACAAATCCCTCAGCATTAAGTAGTGGAAAAGCTTCCCAGAGCTCAGAGAAGAAAGAAATTGGTGCTTCAGAGATGGGAAGTGAGACAAGTGTAGATGGAGAGATGTCCACCTATTTCTTAGGGACTAACAATCTGGAGCATTGATGACTATTTCATACAAAAACCAAGTACGTGCTCAGCGTTGTGCTGACGGTGAGGATAAGCATTAGAACCGCAGGCTACCTCTGTCGGTCACTTGCTGCGGGGCCAGCCATACCCCGTGGAGTAGGCATCATAGTTCGCATGCCCATTTTGCAGGTAAAATGGGCTCGATGTCACACAGCTCCTAAGTGCTCCAGCACTGTCATCTTTTCTACTTTCTCCACCCTTTGTCGTCATTGTCCTCATCACCCCCATTAAATAAACCTCCTCCATTCTGTCTCCCAGCTGCTCACCTTCCTCCAACGGCAACAGCCTCATCTCCCCACCGCCACGTGCAAACACACTGCGTCCGCCCTTATCCTCCTTCTCTCCAGTTGGCCCAGAGCGTGGTGCGTCCTGCCAAGGACAGTCCCTCCACCTGCACGTTGGACACTGTGCACCTTACACTATGAATTATCCTTCCTCTAATCTGTAACTTTTCCATTCAACCGGATCCTTTCCGTTGGCCTTTAAAGGTGCTCAAGTGCCTGAAGCACGCGGACACCACCGTACCGCCTGACAATCGCAGCCACACCTCTGCAAGGACTTACGTAGACAAGCAGGGTCCATTTCTCCACTTCCTCCTCCACCAGCTACAGTCTGACTTGGCCCGTCGCGTCCGTCACTAAGGCTCCTGCCTAAACCACCCGGGACCACCCCCTTCTAAAGCCAAAGAGTTTTTACTGGTCTGCATTTGGGCAGATAGCTGAGCAGCACCCAGGCTCCGTCTCCTCCTGGGGACACAGCCCGCTGGGAGCTTTCGGGATATTTTCACCTCTCAGAGCCCCCCACCTCTGTTTACTTTCCAGCCTTATCCTCCTCTCCTGGAGGTTAACCCCGACCTTCTAAGCCTACCCGCTCTTCCTAGGCAGTGTCACCCATGCCAGGGTCTCCATTCCCCCAGATGGGGATGGCCTACAGGGGCGTATCTCCTGCCCAGACGTCTCCTCAGACGCCTGCTTGTATATCCGCCTGCCCTCCTGACCACCCCGCTCAGATGGTTCCCAGGCTCCTCACATGGCTGAGACTGAACTCATGGTGTTTGCCCCAAGGCCTCGTTCTCTCCCACGGTTCCCTGCCTCAGGGAATGGTGCCACTAGCCACTGCTACAAAGCTGGAAGGCTAGGACTCATTCTCGATACTTCCTCTGAGCTATCACATCCAAACCATCACTTCCTGTCCATTTTACCCTCTAAACCTCTCAAATATGTCCACTTCCCATCTCTACTACAAACGTCCCAGACTGACTGTCATTTCTCACCCAGACTACTTCAAGAATCCCCCACTGAGTCTCCCTGGATCTGCCCTTGACCACCTCAGATATGATGTCCACACCGCAGCCAGAGTGATCTTTCTGAAATGAAAAATCCATGTCACCGCCCTGCGCAAGGACGTCAGTGACCGCGCCCTGCCTTGGTGTCAGTACCGAAATCCCGACTGTGGCTGCCGACACTCTGCGTGCCCTGTCTTCCCCCCGCTCCTGCTCACCTCGCGGGTTTCCCCCTCTCTCTGCACCGCCGTCCGTTGGCCTTTGACACCTCAAAGTACCACGTTCTTTCCAGCCACGGCCTTTGCTCATTCCTGGAAAGTTCTCTCCTGGTTTCCAAACTCCCTCACCTCCTTAGCGCCTACTCATTCGTCAGGTGTCAGCTCAACCATCACTTCCTGCGGGGGACTTCCCAGGTCCTACATGCTCCCTGCCTATCACAGTATTGCAGACTCTCACCATGCCGAGCACGTGTCACAGGGCCACTTTACATTTACTTTGTGACAAATCTGTTTCCCCTGAATGACTTCAAGCTCCATGAGGGCTGGGGCTTTTGACTGGTTTAGTTTTCTCCCCCTCAACATAGTATCCCCAGTAACAATCAGGACATTGTTGTTGACATCTTGAAAATGCGATCGGCGCTTGTCAGCCCCACTCTGTCTTGGTTCTGGCTCATTACTTCCCTGAGGTCACCCTTGCTAAAGTCACCAACACCTTCAAACTGCCAACACCGCTCCTGTGGAGCCCGGCTGTTCTACCAGCTGGACTGAGGGTTTCCTGTACTAAAATAGAATCCTGGCAGTCTTTCCCCAATTCACAGGGAAAAAAAGAGCTGACAGAATATTCTTAATTTAGAACTTTTGTTTCATAAAGTTTTCTTGCTTAAAACTTGGTGCCTGCTATTCTGTGGTGGAATCTAGTATAAGATGCTCTCTGATATAGTCAGCCACTTCAATATATGAGTGTTTCATGGTGCGCTCCAGGGTTTCAGGACACGAACAAGTATTTGATACTCACTAACCAAACGTGAAGAAAGAAATTTCAGTCCTCTGATTTGCTCTCTTGGTGGCATCTGGTACGGCTTCTCGTGTTGTCTATTCATGGTAGCACCCAGCATGCATGAACACGTTTTCCCACAGCCCGGTGTCCCTAGTTTTACCATGGCATCTATCACCTTCTCCCGTGGCCTCGTCCATGTTCAGCGGGACCCCAGCTGATACCGCGTTTTTTACAAACTGAAGGCTCGTGGCAACTCCTGTGCTGAGCAAGTCTGTCGGCACCACTTTTCCAACAGCATTTGCTCACTTGGTGTCTCTGGGTCACATTTTTGTATGATAATTCCCACATTTCAAACTTATTCATTATTATTATATTTGTTATGGCGATCTGTGACTGGTGACCTTTGAGGTGACCAGGGCAGAACCCTCCACCAGCAAAGAGATGACAACTCACTGAAAGCTCAGGGGATGGTTAGCATGTTTTAGCAAAAGTATTTTTTAAATAAAATATGTAATTTTTAGACATGTTACTGAACACTTAATAGACTACAGTATAGTATAAACATAACTTTTATATGCACCGAGAAACCAAAATATTTGTGCTGTATTGTGATACTTGCTTTCTGTGACACTCGTTTTGTCGCAGTATTAGCTTTACTGCAGGGGTCTGGAACAAAACCCGCAGTGTCTCCTAGTTCCTGGGGGGCACAGGGGCTGTGGCTTTTCCTTTTCTCTCTCCCCAGTCAGCCTGTGCACTTGGCCCAGGTGCACAGATCAATGTAGGGACAAATGAATGATAGAATAAACAGAAATAAAACGGAACTTGAATCCTCACCCTCAGAGCTCTTCCTCCTATGCTCTGCTTCCTCTGAAAAACTCACGGTGACACAGTGGTTTGGTACACCAGAATGTTGATTTTACATGTGTAAAATACCATCTGTTATTTTCTTTAAAAGCAAAATGAATCTGATATAAACTCACTATAGTTTTATACGTCTTATGTTTGTGGGCTGCACTTCTAATATCTAATCTATCATCAAGCCCTGTTGATTTTACTACACACACAAAAATCACAGTGACTAACTATTTTATGGGGATACAAACAATTTCATTTTGTAAGTACCTAAAAAATGCCATGGAGCATGTGTGTGGCAGAGTTGGGTAAATAATGACATTACTGATATGTGTATTTAAATGCTCCGTATCCTATTGTAACCTTGTGCCTTTGTCCAAGCTATTCTTTTAGCCATTTCTACTGAGTTTGTCTATCAAAATCATACTTGACCTCCAAGGCCCAATTCAAAATTCACCTCCTCCAAAAAGACCTTACTAATCTATCAGAGTTCTTGGGCCTTTGATCCATGTTAGCCTCCCTGCACATGGCAGACAGCATGTCCCTTGTACCCCTACTCTGTGTCCTTTGGTCCCCACAGTCCTGTTGATGATGTGAATGCTCCTCTCCCATACCACCTTGTGGGCCCCTCTAGCCCAGGGCCCACATCTCACTCACTTTTATGTCTTCCCAGTGCCTTGAACAATAGATACTTTCTGAATTGAAGTGGGTTAAACTGATCACCCACTGCTAGTGTGCTATGTAAACATCATTTTTTGTGTCACAAGGTGACATTTTAAAACAATAGTTAGGGCATCTGGCTTTCCCCCTCACCCCAGCAAGGTTCTGGCAGCTACAGCTGAGTGCCCATCCGGCGTCTTGCTCTCACCCCTGTGGGCAACAGCAGCACGCAGAGGCAGCGGATGCCTTGTGTGCTCCAGAATTTATTTGGGGAAAAATTCAAGCTGTTTCTCTCTGAAGTGGAATGGGAGTCAGAGGTGAGCCCTAGCCGGGGAGCTGCGTGGGAGGAGAAAGGTCTGCAATGAGCAAGGCTTTCAGCAAGCAGGCTGCTTTTTCCCCAAAGGGCAGACAGACACACACCTGGAGCTCAGGGGCCACCCTGTTCACCTTCCTTCTTGGGTGCAGACACAGGGCCTCATAAGCACATCCTCACAGCCTTCCACACCACTAGCATCGGAACAAAGTGGAGACAATTGCTCCTTCTCCTCCCTCTGTCCCTGGGGAATGTCACACACGTAGTCCACTCAGCCCAGCCCTAATGCACACACAGAGATAGAAGCCAGAGCGATGGAAATCCAAACCAAGGACACTGACTGCTTTGTCCCTGAACCGTACCTTGTACAAACCTATCCAGACTGCAAAAATCCCAGCTCATCCATCAAAGCATGTACTGCTCAGCCACATGCTGTTATAACCCAAACCGGGTCTGTGAGCACCTGTGTGATGTCATTGTGCCTGTGTCGCAAGTTACTGCTCAGAGAACAGAAAAGTCATTGAAGGGAGAGCAGAAAGGTGTTGTTTGATGGCAATGAGCCTGGGCTCTCACAAGTATCCGATCATGAGATTAAATGACACAATGTAGGCAGAGTGCTTGGCAGAATAACTAGACCACAGAAAGCTCCCAATGAAGGGTAGCCCCCTAAAAGTTCAGGGGGGCCCCACTTCGTTTGACTGGAAGCAACTCTTTCTTTCGCTGTTTCTGCTGTTCAACAGCCAGTCCTACCTGACGGAGGGCAGGCAGGGCCCCCCATCCCCTTCGTGCATCTGTTGGCTTGCAGGCTGGGTGATCAGCAGAAGGGAATTCCTGCGGGGTGCGGGGAACAGCTGAGCTGGGCATCTGTGCTGATGGAAAGCACCCAAAGGGGCACTCAGGGACACATTGATTGATGACATGACAACTCATCAATAACCTTCCTTCTCCCTCTGGAGTAATAGAGCCCTAGACCCCAGAATAATTTCCAAACCTTTTCTTCCAAGTGTCTCTCTTCCTCTCTTTTCTGAGGTCCAAATGCAACACCAGAAATAGACCAACATACTCCCTGCCCTCTGTGACGCTCAACTGCAGTGCTCCACCTGCTCCCTTCGATCCCTTACCCTCCTCTAAGGGAGGGGGATCTCAGGGGCAATGAAAGGAGGGGTAGTTTCTATGTCTCCATTTTGTTTTCGAAGCTGGGGGATCACATCTTGCCTACCCAGCTCAGAGAGGCGTCTAAAACCACCTCTCCCTTTCCCAGCACAATCTGCAAATTGAAAGGCATTTTGGGTGGCCAGATACTACTGGCTCTGTGGGGTCTCAGAGCCCTTTGGCTTTTAGTCCAATGGGAACCTCTCAAGCAACCTGAGGGAGAAGAGACCGAGAGAGTGCCAGGCACCGAGCAAAGACAGGATTTAAAAAAAAAAATAGTTAATGCAATTGTAGGGTTCAAGATTGAAAAGATACAAAGAGTTTACGGGTCCACTCTCCCTGGAGGCAGCAGACAGTATTAGGTTTTGTGTGTAGAGCTGTGTACTGACAAGCAATTATCTTAGAACGCTCCTCCTTCCTCCTCTTTCACAACGTGAACAGCAGCACGAACACTCGGCACGTTTTCCACTTAGCCATCTATCTCGGAGATCGTTCCACATCACTTTTAGATTAAGCTTCTTGCTTCCTTTTTATGGGTAAACAGGACTGTGTTCGACTATGTGGAAGTACCACCAGGTATCCAGCGAGTGCTCTGGTGGGCATGTAGGTAGTCCCTTCCACAGCTCAAACAATGCTATAAGACACACGTCTCTGTGCCCACAGGCAAGTACAACAACAAGTTAAATTCCTAAAAATGGAAACATGGGGTCAGATGGCATGGGCACTTGAATTTTGAGATGCTTCTAAAATGCCCCCCAAAGAAGCTATACCAATTTACTTGGCCAGCAGGAAATGGGGGAGCGTGTTTTCCCAGAATGCCATCGACAATTTATCCATTTTTTTAAAGTTTGCTAATCGAAAGGTAAATAAGTATGTCATTGTAGTTTGCACTTCATATGTTAACAAATGAATCTTTGTATGCGGATTAAACCCCTGAGTCCCAGGGGAGACGAGGAGCTCGCAGTTTTACCAGCCAGCACTTTCCCTGAAGTCTAATGGGGTCACAAACACCTCTCGGACCTTCAGAGGACAGTCTTTATTCACAGTGGCTCTCTAGATTCTCAGCTACTGTGTGCGGACCTATTCTCCATGAGAGGAGAGAGGTCCTGTGCAAGGAGCAGGGACTTGGAGCCAGAGAGGCCTGTTTCCGGGCACAGCCCTGCCACTTACTAGCTTTATGACCCTAGCAAGTTATTTAACATCTCCCAAACTCGGTCTCCTCACACAAAATACAGGGATAACACTGCTTTTACCAAGCCTTGTATCTGGCACAGAGAAGGTATGTAATAAATGGTAGCAGCTTTCGTTAGTGTTAGTAATCATCGGGCCAGATTCTAAACATCAGGACACTTTTCACAACTGACAGGACCTGGAACGGCCCAGCCAGGGCCAAGTGGCTCTTCCGTTAAATGACTACCTAGAGGATTCCCAAAGCCTTCTCTGATCCAACCCAGCCTCCTTCCCAGATAGCAGGAGATATCCCTAAAACCCCACCCTGTACCTCTGGGTGAGGGGTGGGCCATTCCTGGGCCAGGCTCCCCGGCTCCCAGATGACATCTGTACACAGACAGAGAGCTCTCTGGACCAAGCAGACCTCATTTCCAATTAGCTGGGCAAGCTAGAGACAAAGCAGAGATCCGTGGGCAAGACATGAGGGACTTGCTCTTCCCAGCTCGCAGCCCATCTTGCCTGTCCTGAATGTCACTAAATGCATCTGTCTAGTTCTGGCAGGAGTGCCAGCGTCGCCCACAACTAGGGTTTCTATCTGTGCATGGACCCCCCACCCTCACCCCCACCACAGAGGACTTCGGAGGCTTTTCCATTCACACTCGATCCTGTCTCATTTCATCTCCCAGGACGTAGAAATAATTGCCATAAGAGAGGGTCTAAGGGAGCAGCTGCTGATTCTTCTAATGTCATCACTGAACCTTGGGGAGTCACATTTTAGTTCCTCCATGGGTGCCAACATGACCCCCTATCTCTATATGCTGGTTTAGATTCTCTCAGGCACAGAGCTGGAAACTCTGAGAGATCTGAGAAATTATAAATTATAACTGTTTTTAGAGCAGCAGTTCTCAACCTGTGGGTCATGACCCCTTTGGGGGTCGAACCACCCTTTCACAGGGGTCGCGTAAGTCCATCAGAAAACATATTTATGCAGACATGTACTTATGCAGACCAGTCACATGTTTAGAAGAGCAGCTACCAATAATTTTATGGTTGGGGGTCACCACAACATGAGGAACTATTAAAGGGTCACGGCATTAGGAAGGTTGAGGACCTCTGTTTTAGAGAATGTTCTTTTGCTCTGTCTTCCTCTTGCAGGAAAGGGGCAGGATCTGAATGTAATACTTTCAAGGACTTCCTTAGTCCATAAAGGACGCTGCCTTTTCCATAGAAGACTCCAAATCCCACAGAATCTCTAGCAAAGTGAACATGTGAGATCTGAAGTTCCCCATCATTGTCTCTCACACCCGTAAAACATGGGTCTGGCTCAGGTACTGGACGACAGGACAGGGCATAGAGATGGGACGACATAGATGTCAACCCCGGCTAGTTTACATTGCTGTCCCCTCAGAACTGACCCCCTAGTACTAGGGGTGAGAACCCCTCTCCTAGCCTGGCCCCTCCAGCCCCAGTATGGTTGGGGCTGGGAAGAGTCCACGACTGCACCTGAGCGACTGGAAAGTGTGGGAAGAAGCAGCTCAGCTGACTGCAGATCCAGCCCCCACAATGTACCAGGAAGAGCAAACTTGCAGGGTCCCACCGTTCTAGCCAGAGAAAAAGAATAATCAAGTGTGGCAGAAAACCAGGGGTGGTGTATGTAGCCCAAGGGCGCCGTCAGAGAACATGGGTCTCTGCCCCTGCCCCCACGCTGCCTGGGGGGAGTGGGGTGGCGCAGGGACAAAGGAAGCCACGCTTGCGATGGTCTTCCAGAGCCCAGCACCACCTGGCCACGATGGGGTGAAGCGGGCACAAGCAGCAGAACGCAGTGCTGATCCCGACGCTGTCTGATCGCCCCCCTGGTCTCTCTTCCCGGGCCTCACCCTCCTCTGGGCCGCTAAGGGGGTGCTTCGCTGCTGGCCCTGTGGGACAGGGGTATGGGCGGCCAGCCCTGGGGCCTCAAGAAGATGTGTCTGGTGGCCCAGATGAGAGTCAAGTGTCTTTGTCCCTGAGACAGGCGGTCGCCCCGGCTGTCCTGGACCCACATGCACTGGCAGAGATACCGACCCCCCACCTCTGCCCGCTTCACTTTGCAAACTTCAGGAAAATCACCCGCAAACTGAGTTCGATGGCCAGGCAGGCCCAGAGGCACCCGCGCACTCGGACCGAGCTGGCAGCACAGACGGACAGACGCCACGCCACCCATCGGCACCCCCACCCCAGTCCCCGTGCCCCCTCACTCGCGCACGCCCAGCGGTCCCGGGGAGCATGCAGCGGCTCCCGCCCGGCCCACCGCATGGTGCCCGGGGGTCGCGGGCTCCGAGGCGCAGCAGCTGCGACCGTGGGGCGTCTGGCCCAGACGAAGGAGCCGCGGAGCCCGCCAGGCTGGGTGGCGGCGAGCCACAGCGGCGCAGTCTGGGACGGGGACTCAGGCGTCCGACTCGGAGTTGGGGACCGCGCATGCGACCCACAGCCTGGCCGTGAGGCTGCAGCCGCCCACCTCCCACTCTCGAACGTGAGAACAGAGTGCGGACCCAGCCCGGCGCGGTGGCTGCACGATGGAGACACGCAGGGCGAGGCGGCCCCGGGCGAGCTTACCTGGTGCAGAGGCGCCCTCGAAAGTGCGCCGTGGCCAGGTGCATCCGCCAGCAGTGCCCGGGACCCGCAGGGTCCTTGGCCGGCCCAGTCCCCACCCGCCCCCTCCTTTTCCTTCCTTTGGGGGAACCGGGGTACGGAGGAGCGCCCCAACCCGCTACCGCTGCTGAGCAGCTCCGCGCTGGTGGTGGCTCCCGCGTTCGGCTCCCACGGGGTCTGAGCACGTCCTTCCGGGCGCCGGGGGCTGGGGAAGCCCACGTGAGGCTCCTCCGCCCGCCCCGGCGCTCCGAGTGCTGGCCCTGCACGGAGCCGAGAACCTCATCGCCTCTGCAGGTGGCCGGCGCTGGGGGCAGGTACCGAGAGCCCTGATTGGCGCTGGCCCCACTCCTAGGAGAGTCCCCCGCGAGAGACGCTGCCCTCAGCAGGGCCAAGGGAAGGGACAGAAGAGCGCCGGCTGGCACCTTCCAGAGAGCCTTCCTTTAGCTCCACTGCCTTTTTGCCCAAGAAATGGGGAGTCGGGCGCCCTAGGAACGCCTCGGACAGGGGACTTGGCATGCCGTAGATGGGTCCAGCACGGAAGAGCCTGCGAGAACAACGGCCTTAAGGACCAGGGTGTGTCGCTGTCCACTGGACTTCGCCTCGCGAGCTGCCTGAAAGGTTCTTCTGTTTTCCTGTTTCTGGCCCGCACGGGTCCCTTGAAGTCCAATGACACCTCACGTCCCCACTGTTGAGGGGTCCCCTATCGTCTTGGCGGGGCACACAGTGTGTAATTAGAGGTGTGATGGCAGGAAAAGGCAGGACAGGAGAAGCGAAGCCCTCCCCCATTCTCCAACAAGAGGAGAAGACATTAAGGGTGCTCTACATTTCTTGCCTAAAATCATCCTCTTGCAATGTTTTAAAACTCTAGGAGTTGCTTCTGTGCTGTACCCCTAACAAATTCTGCCATCAGTCTGCTTGGGCAACACGATCGGGTAAGGTGGAAGAACATCCACTTTTTAGCAGTTCCAAATCATGTCCATATGGAAATATGGAACTTTCCCCAGCTCTGGTCTGTTCATCATTCTCCTGACCTTGCTCTCCCATCCTGATTGAACAAGAAAGTAGGGGAGAAGGGAGGGATGGGGGTCACTCAGGTTAATGTCAAATGTGTTCTCCTCCATATGCTGGACAGTCTGGAGGATTCAAGTCAAGTGAATAATGCATCAATTTAAAAAATAGAAAAACCTTTGTCCCTCAGCACATGTCCAATTTGTAAAGCAGGGGGCGTAAGAAATATAGCACGTGGAAGAAACGGTATCATCCTTAAAGCAATGTAAAAAAAAAAAAAAAAAAAAAAAAAAAAAGCATCTACAAGCAAGCTACACACCTGATCATTCCAGCAGGTTTAGGGTGGCTTGAACACTCCACTCATTTCTTCTCTCTTCACAGGTTTTTAATTTTGACCTCAGATTTTCATGTGCTGCCTTTCTCACACAAACATCATACCTGCATTCCTCCCTCATCTGATTTCTCCCCAAAGGCAAAACTGAAATATGAAGAGATGTGGTATTTGGTTACAAGAAAAGTAAAGACAATGAATATCTACAGCCTCACAAGTCACCATAAGCCAAAAGCTGTGTAATCACCATCCAAGGCATTGCCCCAGAATCTCCTCTGCCCCCCAATTTCCTTTCAGAGCCCTTCCCCCTAAAGCAACAGCTATACTGACTTCATGGTAATTACTTCCTAATAATAATAATAATAATAATAATAATAATAATAATTAATAATAATATCTTTATAGTTTTATCATCTCATTATGCATCCCTAAACACTATAGTTAGTTTTGCTTTTGGACATCCTATAAATGGAATAATAGAGCATAAATGGTGTGTGTGTGTGTGTGTGTGTGTGTGTGTTTCTGGCCTCTTCTTTCACTTGGTTACGTCTGTGACGTTGCCCATTTTTGTTGCGTGTAATTGTAGATGGGGATATTACAAATAACACTGCTAATAGCATTCTTGCATATACCTCTTGGTATGCAAGTGCAACTTTTTAGGGTGTATACCTTGCAGTGGAATTGCTGGGCTACAGGGTATGCTTATATTTTATTAGCTAATGCCAAGTTTTCCAAAGTGGTCATAAAATTGACACTCCCACTGAAGACATATGGTGTAATAGTTCCAGTTGCTCCACATCTTTGCCACAACATGATATTGTTAGACTTTTTAATTTTTGTCAATCTAGTGGATATATAACGGTATCCAAATTGTGATGGTCATTTCATATCCCTAATTACTAATAAGGTTGTGTACTTTTACATGTATTTATAGCCCATTTGAATTTTCTGTTTTGTAAAGCGCCTGTTCAAACTTTTATCCATTTTTCCACTGAATTGTCTGACTTTTTTTGGTTGATTCATAAGAGCTCTTGGTATATGCTGGCTACATGCCTTTGTTAGTAATAGACTGCAAGTATCTTGTGCTCATTAATCTTGGTCATTTAATCAAGAAAAAAATTTTGTCAGAATATTCATTTTGAAATAATTATAGATTCACATGCAGCTGTAAGAAACAATACAGAGAGATCCCAGATACCCTTTTTATTTTTTATTGTTAGACTTACTGGGGTGACATACAATTCTTCAGTGCATCGTCTACGTGTTGCATTATAAGTTCACCACCCAGTGTGAGTTCTCTTTCCATCACCATATATTTGGCTCCCCCTCCCCAATACTCTTTACCCAGTATTTCCCATTGTTAACATCTTGCAAAATGTTAGTATTAAATCACAATATCACAACCAGGATATGACTGTAACACAATATCACAACCAGGAGATGGGCATTGACACAGTCGAGATACAGAACTTTTCAATCACCACAAGAATGCCTCGTATTTCCCTTTTATAACACACTACTTCCCTCAGGTGCCTGCCCCCATTACAAACCCCAAGAAATCACTTATCTGTTCACCACTGCTAAAACTGCATGATTTTAAGATTGTTATATAAGTGAAATCATACAGGATGTAACTTTCTAATTTTTTCCCACACAGCATAATTTTTTGGAGATTCATCCAGGGTTATTTATTGGGTGGTATGGATGTACCGTGCCTTGTTTAACCATTCACTCAGCCACTAAAGACCTATTTTTCCCCAGTTTTGAGCTCTTACAAGACCTGCTATGAACATGAACGTGCTGTTTTTGTGAATATAGATTTTTGTATCTCTGGGGTAAATGCCCAGGACTGTAGTTGCTCGATCATGTGGTTGTGGCATGTTTGACTTTTTTAGGAGACAGCCAACATGTTTTCCAGATGGTTGTACCATTTTGCATTCCCACTAGCAAGGTATCAGGATCCAGTTTCTCTGCCTTCCTGTCAGCTTTTGGTGGTATCATTATTTTTACAATTTTAGGCATTTTGATAGATATGTAGTGATATCTCATTGTAGTTTTAATTTCCATTCTCCTAATGGCTAATGATGTTAAACATTTTTTCATTTGGCATCTATATTTCCATCTATATGTTTTCTTTGGTGAAATACCTGTTTATATCTTTTGGCCATTTTTTAATTAGATTGTTTGGTTTTTTTACTGTTGAGTTTGAGAGTTCTTTATATATTTTATATCCTAATCTTAAGGTTTGAAAATACTTTCTCTTAGTCTATGGTTTGTTTCTTTTTCCTTCCCTTTTCATGAGTTTAGTAATTTGAGTCTTCTCTTATTTTCTGGTCACTCTAACTAAACGTTTGTCGATTTTGTTCATCTTTTTCAAGGAGTAGTTTTGGTTTCACTGCTTCTCTATTGGTTTTCTATTTTCTATTGCGTTTATATGTACTCTAATCTTTATTATTTCCTCCTTCTTCTTGCTTTAGGTTTAGTTTGTTCTTTTTTCTAGTTTTCTAATGTGGAAGTTTAGGTAATTGATTAGAGATATTTCTTGTTTTTTAATACAGATGTTTATAGGTATAAATTTCTCCCTAAGCATTGCTTCTGCTGTATAAGTTTTGGTGTGTTGTGTTTTCATTTTCATTCATCTCAAATTTTCTAATTTTCTAGTGATTTCTTGCTCGACCCATTAGTTACTTAGGAGTATTTTAATTTATTCATTTTTGTGAATTTCTCAAATTCATTTCTGTCAAATTAATATTGTTATCTAATTTTATTCCATTCTGGTGAGAAAACATGCTTTCTGTGATGTCAAACCTTTAGAATTTTTGAGGCTAATTTTATGGCCTAACATATGGTCTATCCTAGAGAACATTTCATGTGCTATTGTTGGGTGGAGTATTATATGGATGTATGTTAGTTATACTGGTTGTTTTATAGTGCTGTTCAAGTCTTCTATATCCTTGTTGATCTTCTGTCTAGTTTTCCGTCCATTATTGGAAGTGGGATATTAAAATCTCCAATTTTTGCTATTGAATTGTCTATTTTGTCCTTCAATTCTATCATCATTTGCTTCATTTACTTTTGAGCGATAGTGCCATTTTTTTCACATATGAATATGCAAGCACAACTTTTAAAGTTTCACTATTAAGTATGGTATTTATGGAAAGTTTTTGTAGATACTCTTTACCACAGAGGAGAACTTCTTCTCATTCTAGTATTCATGATATTTTGCAATATGACTTTGTTCTCCTCCCATGAAGAGGTGGGGTCTCTTTCTTCACCCCCTTGACCCTGGCTGTCCTTGGGACTTGCCAACAGAATATGGTGCAAGTAATATTGTATGAGTTCCAAAGCCTAAGCCTCAAGAGGCCTTGCAACTTCTCCCCTTACTTCATGGAGCCCTGAGACCACCATAGTATAAAGAAACCTAGGATGAAAGGCTATGTGGAGAAAAAGCATCACTTTTGCCACATATTGTTCATCAGAAGTGAGTTACTAAATCCAGCCCACACCCAAGTGCAAGTGTTGGTTCACCCTACCTATCCTATAGTATACGATCCTGACCCAAAGCAGGGCATAGTTTAGCAGCACCCATACCTTTGGTAAACCATGGACTCCAACTTTTGACCTCTAACCAGGATTACCAAATGGCCCCAATGGCTCCAATGTAAGGCTCATCTCCTTTCTTGGGGCTTAAAGCTAATAATTAACTTGTTAGTTCTTTGGGGTTTTTAAGAAAATTTTAAACATATTTTAGTTTAAAAAAAAGCCTTTAACTAACCTTTTATTTATTTTCATTTTCAGTTTATGCTTCAAGAGCATAGGTCTGAGTTAATCTGCCATTGTCAGAAGCAGAAGTTCTCCACTTACGTGGGGTCATGTGTTGTTGTTTTAATCGGGAGGACTTACTTAGGGTGAAAATTCCCTTTTTGCTAAAAATAAAAAGGACTACATCAAGGAAAAATGTAATTACCCATATCCCTTTTTCTCTTAGGTGCATTCTAGTAAAGTAAGTTGTAAAATCAATAATGTTTGTCTATTGACTTTGACTATAAAATCAAAGAACCATTCTGACAGGGGTAACATCCTGAGATAATACTCAGACCTCAATCGAGTCTGCTTGGCCAGTGGAATCAGCTTCTCCTCCCTTATCTCAGGAGGCTGCTCCTTATTTTCCAAAGCAGTTTGTGTTGTCAATATAATTGGGGAAAAAATTCTTTTTATCTAAAGGCAAGTTCTTCCGGTGGAAGCTTCCTGAGAGATCAAAAAGGACTGTTTAATTTCTTCCATGTGGTCGACTCTGCCATCTGACATTCAAGCCATGTATTAAATCAGAGCTAGGGTTTAAGTTTCTCTTGTTGATCAGTACTTGATATCTTTAACAAGATTAAGACTACAGATTTCTCTAGAGAGAGGCCAGATGATAAAGCCTAGATCGGTGGTTTTCTCTTATACAGGTCTACAATCCTTCACCCACAATTTGAAGTTCAAAAATCTCTGAAACTCAGTTTCTTTTTATGGCACTGGTTTCTACTTTATCCCAAAGGCAAAGAAAGGATGTCACCAGGGGGCCTTTTCCTTCCCAGAAACTTGCTGCCAGTCCTCTGAGGCAAGAGTCCAAGTGTTCCTTTGACCCATCAAAGCCACATCGGAGACCAGATGTGAAAGCTGTCTGGCTGTAACATCTGTCACCCTGTGATCACCAGGACTGTGTGAGATGACTTTGTTGACTTGGGTGGGAGTGGGGGCTCTCCTCTAGCATGGTTCCATGTACCCCAGAAGAGGAAATCCATTCCTTTACAAAGGTATGCATGGGTTGCAGAGGCTTGGCTTTGGTTCTCTACTACTATTTTTAAAGCATTTTATGGATGCCACCAGCACATAGCATTCTGATGGCTCCTCTAATGGCAGTCAGTGCTTACAAGTGGGAAGATAAATGTCCCTGTGTGATATGAAAGGCGACTGGGCTGTAAGGATGGTGAGTAAGAACTCTGCAATACTCAACCCGCCTTTCCTCTTGATTACCAATCTCAAACACCGTCCTCATTTCAGCCAGGGCTGATGGGAGGCCAGGCCCCAAAGGTAGGAGGCTGATGCTCAAATCTCCTAATGGAGCCTGACAGCAGCAGGATTAAAAGCACAAGTGCAGCACCCAGAAAGCATATGCATCGGCTCTATGCCCATTCTCCTGCTATCAGCTCTTTCTTTTAAAGAGCTGAACCATAAGATAAATCTTTTCATAGAAATAGAGGTTAAAAAAAAAGAAAGAAAGAAAGAACAGTGATGAAAGGGCTTTGGAGTAGGAAAAGAGGACAGAAGTCAACTTCGCTGTGAGATTTTCAGGGGCCAGGAGTTGGGCTTGTCTGTAGAACAAATTGCTCTGGGGAAATACAGAGATCTATGTGCAAAGGACAAAACGACAGTTTTCAGTCATACTATCATGCTAGGAGTTGGGCTGACCAGATGGACCGTTTTAAACGAGACAGAAACAGGGTAGTGTTTCATTTCAAACGGTACGTGTAGTCGACCTAGTCTTGCTGGGCTAAATCCAAGGTGTCAGTAGCCTGCCTATCTGCACCGTTTGAAATGGGGCAGTTCCATTGTTTTCTGTTCTGTTTAAAATGGTATGTCTGGTCAGCCTATACAGGGAGATTCGTTTGTAAAACTAGGTCAATTTTGAAAGCAACTATTGATCTCCTCTTTCAGGGTAAGTGACAACTGTTACAGGCAAATAAGGGCCTTCTTAAACTGGCCCAGCCTGTGACTCTTCCCCTTGACATCCTCAGCACAGTACCTCCTGGGGCTACATTTTCACTTTGGCATTGAATCGTTGCCTTGCCCTGTCATTGAACTATTTCATCTAGGTATCCATTGCCTCCCTAGTGAAATTCTAAGATCCTCCTGGTAAAGCGATGCATTAAAACTAATTCAAAAATATTTACAGACTGTCTATACTCTATAGTCAGCTGAAGAGAATTCAAAGACGTTTAAGGGGCTCACAATTATAGCTGGAAAAAGAAGACACACCCAAAACAACTATATGTCAATCAAGGCAATGACCGACTGAAGTCACAAACACAAGGGGTTATATGATGAACACACACAAAAGGAGAAACAGAAGGGTTCATTCTGACCACGTCACCTTGATGATGAGCTACTGTTACCCAGCTGGGTACAGACAGATGCATTTACTGAGAACCTGGGATTCACTGACTCTTCAGTAAGGCCTACACATGGTTTTGAAACAAATATGGACCTACTGCTTGGGAAGTGAGCTGGTGCTTTGAGGAACAGGACTACAGGATTTAAGGATGAAGAACATTAGCCCTCTTTCTCTTCTGCTAGGGTAGTTTACCTTGGTTGTGTGTTATCTATGTTGCTTTGTCCTTTTATCCCTGTGGATAATCTTTAGACATCTAAGTGATCATAAATAGTGACAACTGGGGAAATGTGTCCATGTGGCAGACATTTAGCAAACAAAAGACCAAAAGCAAACAAACCACAAACCTGCCAACACAATCTCTACCAAACTGTCACAGGAAAATGCGAAAATGCCGAAAAACCTGTCTAGAAACAACGAATTCCTTGGGTGCTCTCACATCTGTACTGTGATGAAGCTGAAAGTGATACAGAGCAGCAGAGAAAAAAGAAAGATCACTTACTGCCTCAAATCTGGTCCTTGGCAGCACCCTCCAAAGCACGCTTTCAGGCTGAAATGAGCTGTCACCTAATCTCAGCCAGCCAACACCAAACACACTCTGACAGCCACTTAAAACACAAAGCCCTCCCACTTACAATTCCTAGAGAAGTAACTTTGTCTATAGTGGCCAGAGACACAGTCATTCATAACCGTGGGTGACTCGGAGTCACTGTACATTCCCAGGACTCAAACAAGACAATCACAGATTGAAAACATTTTCAGGATAAAAAATGAACTTTGAATTGACATAGAAAGGACTAGGGAAGGGAAATGTAATACTAAGAAGAGCTATGTGCCCACTCTGTACCAGGCACTGGGCTCAGCACTATTTCATTTAACCTGTGCACTGTTTCAGCTGCTGTCCCATTTCTCTGTCTGCTCACAGCAAATCTCTAGAGTGAGCTAACACCTGTCTCCACTGTCTCACTTCCCATTCATTCTTCTGCCCATTGTAATGAAGCTCCTATCCCCGCCCTCCACCAATCATCTTCATGTTGGGAAATCTGGTAGGCACATCACGGCATCTTACTTGATACTTAACCTTATGGCAGCATTTGACAGAGCTGACCATAGTCTTCTTGAGAGCCTCAAAGTTTGGTCCTTCTCAGGACTTATCAGTAGCCAAATCTACTTTATGTGTCTTTACACTAGAATGCAAGTTCACTGAGGACAGGGACTCTTGTTTTGTTCACTGCTTTATCCCCAGGACCTAGAACAGTGCCTGGCAACCTGCCCCTAGGACAAGAAACTGGAGGATTAAGGGAAGTGGGTGGCAGATCTTTTTCTGTGGAACCTTTTGAAGTTTTGTACAATGTACATGTTATTAGCTACAAAAATTCCCCAAACATTGGACTGTACAGTATGGGAAGTTAAAGAATCTTGAGATATCATCCATCCCTCTCCCGTCTTCTACAGGGCCATACTAAACTGCCTTACTTATTGTTTTAGAGACAGAGGAAGGGAGACAGATGGGAAGTAATTTTTGTAGGTCACCTTGATAATTAATTCTGGTTTCCCTGTCATCTCACTCAAACCCAGCTGTACTAGCAGGTGTTTTATTAGATTCTGTTAGCAGCCATTCGTGAACCTGAGAAAACGTCATACTTGGGAGCACTGGCATTGCTCATGAACCTGTAGTCCTGGGGAAGTTTGTAGTGGGATTCCTTGTTGTTGATTGTCTTTGGAAACTGGGGACTTGTTTTATTAAACCTGGCCCTGGTTTCTGGCCACAGATGTGAACTTCTCATCTATAATTAAGCAGATGATCATTTGCAGGGAAGAAAGGTGATTTGTGAGCCCAAGATAGATTCAAGATGGCATATGCAAATGTCAGACATGGCCTCTGCAGGTCTGGACCAATGGTGGGGGGTCATCAATCACGGAAGCAGATTGAGACACTCTGTAGGGTTCTCATCACAAGTCATTCTTCTTTTTCTGGGACCCACTGTGTTTGGGACAACTTTAGAGAGTTCGTGTTCTAATACTTGCCAAGATAAGGTTGGGAGCATTCAGTGATGAAGGAGATTTCTAATTTTCACTAGAATTCATGTTAACTTTTAGATTAAGTCATATTAATCCTTACCTAAATTCTTTTTATTACAAAAATACTCCAAGTATTATTTCCAAAACTACTATTCCAAGTCCCAAAACTGCTATTAGGAAGAGTTATTCATTACTAAAGATGTAGGGGGTCAGACATAAGTTGACATAAAGAAGGGAAAAGAAATTATACTTATTTAGTACCTCTGACATGCCTGAGAGAGTTGAGACTATGGTATGAATTTGGGAAAAGAAATATCAGTGACCAATTGGCCAATATGCTTTGTAAATATTCTTCACAAGACACAAGATATGATGGAGGTAGGGATAGCAATTGCTCTTAGAGTACAGAAGAGAAACCTTAGAGAACTAAAAGGACTTACAATGAGAAGCATCTGGATTTCCCGACTCTGATTTCTAATGTTTTCTTCTAATAACTGAGCAGTCCTCAACATTCAAACCAGAAATATGTGTTATCCTAGGTTCAGTCTTAACCACACTTCAGGGGCAGAGGGGAACAGGGCATGGAAATTCTCGTGATCCCACCACAGACCCACTAAACCAGGTAACTTAAAAGTGGGCCTGCCGGTTGCCTGCGTAGTCCAATAGCTCCACAGGTGATTCTGAACCACGTCTGGCTAAGATCCATTACTGTATAGCACTGTCTTGGTCCTAAGCCCGCTCTGGAGTCTGTGAAGTCAATGGCTCTCTCCTCAATCACATATAAGCTTTGCTCCTATCAAAAGGCTGTTTTTTATTAACTTTTATTTGTAATGAGATATAACTCATGCCATATAAACTTTACCCTTTTAAAGTGTACAATTCAGTGATTTAGTTGATTTATAAAATTGTGACACCATTTTCATTATCTAATCCCAGAATATTTTCATCAACTCAAAAAAGAAACTCCATACCCATTAATAATTATTCCCTGTTCTCCCCTCCCCACTAGCTGTTGGCAATCACTAATCCACTTTCTGTTCCTATGGACTTGCCTATTCTAGACATTTCATGTAAAAGGAATCATACAATATGTGGCCTTTTGTGTCTGGCTTGTTTAACTTACACAAATGTTTTTGAGGTTCATCTATGCTGTAGCATGACTCATTATTCCATTCCCTTTTATGGCTGAATAATATTCCATTGTATGGCTATACCATCTTTGGTTCATCCATTCATCACTTGTCATGATCCATTTGGGTTGTTTCCACTTTTTTGGCTATTATTATAAATAATGCTTATATGAACATTCATATCCAAGTTTTCATAAAAACATAATTTTTCATTTCTCTTGGATAAAAAGAGCTAGAATGAAATTGCTGGGTCATACAGTAGTTCTATGTTTAGTCAGACTGATTCTCAAAGCAGCATTTTATATTCTCACCAGAAACATATGAGGGTTCCAATATCTTCACATCCTCAGCAACATTTGTTATTATTTGTCTCTCTCCCTCTTTTTTTTTTTTTTTTGTAGCCATGGTAGTAAGCATGAAGTATTACACTGTGGTTTTGCTTTGCATTTTCCTAATTGCTAATGATGTTTAGTGCCTTTTAATGTGTTTATAGGCCATTTGTTTGTCTCCTTTGGAGAAATGTGTATTAAAATCCTCTGCCCAGTTTAATTGAACAAATTGTCTTTTTATTATCAAATTGTAAGAGTACTTTATATATTTTAGATATATATTTGCAAACATTCCCTCCCATTCTTTGGGCTGTCTTTTTACTTTTCTGATATATCCTTTGAAGCACAAAAATTGTTAATTTTGATGAAATCCAATTTATTTTTTCTTTTGTTGTTTGTGTTTTTTATGTCATATTCAAGAAATCATTACGTCTAATCAGACTAAGATTTACGTCTGTTTTCTTTTAGGAGTTTTATAGTTACAGCTCTTAAAGTAGGTCTCTGATTTGTTTTGTTAATTTTGTATATGATGCAAGGAAGAGTCCAACTTTATTGTATTTCATGTGGCTATTTGTTTGCCTGGAACCACTTGTTGAAAAGATGATCCTTTCTCCATGAACAATCATCTTGGTACTCAACAAAAATCAACTGACTACAAAGGTATGGGCTTATTAATTGACGATCAAATTCTGTGTCATTGATATATATGTCTGTCCTTATGCAAGTACCACACAGTTTTGATTATTGTAGCTTTATTGTAAGTTTTGAAATCTGAAAGTATGAATCTTCTAACTTTGTTTTCTTTTTTCCCCACAAGGTTGTTTTGGCTGTTTTGAGTCCCTTGTATTAACATATGAATTTTAGGAGCAGCTTATCTATTTCTACAAAAAGCCAGCTGGGATTTTGTTAAGGGTTGTATTCATCAATTTAAGGGTATTGATGTCTTAACTAAAGTCCCCCAAAACATAAACATAAAATGTATTTCATTTATATAGGTTTTCTTTCTTTCAACTGAATTTTACAGTTTTAAGCATACAGGTGTTGAACTTCTTCTGTTAAATTTATTCTTAAGTGTTGTATTTTTTAAAATGTTATTGTAAATGAAATTGTTTCCTTAATTTCATTTTCAGATTGTTCATTGCTAGTATAAAGGAATACAATTGATTTTTGCAGATGAATCTTCTATCTTGAAGCTTTGCTGAACTTGTTTCTTAATTCTTATAGGTTTTATATGTATATGTGTGTTTATTAGCATTTTCATTTAGATGAGATCATGCTGTCTACAAATATAGATCTTCTTCTTTTCCAGTATAAATCTTTTATTTGTTTTAGTTGCCTGATTGTCCTCATTTGAATCTGCAGTATAATGCTGAATAGAAGTGTTACAAGTGCACATCCTTGTCTTGTTCCTGATCTTTTGGGGAAAAACAGCAGGTTTTTCATCAAGGCCTTTAATCAGTTCAGGAAGTTCCCTTCTATTCCTAGTGTGTTGAGTGTTTTAATAATGAAAGCATGTTGGATTTTGTCAAATGCTTTTCTGCATCTATTGAAATGCTCACGTGGTTTCATTATATATTTTTGAGTTACTGTCTTAGTGGTTGCCATATGGATTATGATTAACATCTTAAATTATAACAATATATTTCAGATTAATAACAACTTGCAACTCAATTTCAATAATGTGATGTTTAATTTTATATATCAACTTGACTGGGCCATGTGCCCAGATATTTGATCCAACATTATTCTGGGATCTCTTTAAAGGTGTTTTTCTTTTAGATGAAATTAACAATTGGTAGAAAATTTAAATTGGTAGAGCAGGTTGCCCTTCCGGATATAGGTGGGCCTCATTTAATCAGTTGAAGGCCTGAATAAAACAAAAGGAGTGCTCCTTTCTTGCATAATAAAGAATTCCTCCTGCTTGACTGCCTTCAAATTGGGATATCAGTTTCTTCTCACCTTCAGACTTGAGCTGAAACATTGGCTCTTCCTGGGTCTTGAGCCTGCTGGTCTCCAGACATGAACTATACCATTGGTTCTCCTGGGTCTTCAGCTTGCTGACTCACCCTGCAGATCCTGGATATCTGTCAGACTCCATAATCACACAAGCCAACTCCTTATAATAAATTAAAAATAAATGAATAAATAAATAAATATCCTATTGGTTTTGTTTTTCTGGAGAAACCTAATATGAATAGTACAGAAAAACTCTGCATCTATACAGTGCTATTCCCCCTTCTCTGTGTCCCTGTTTTCATATAAATTACATCTTTATACATTACATATTCATCAAAACAAATTTATAACTATTACTTTATACATCTGTCTCTTAAATCAGAAGAAAAACAGTTACAAACAAAAAATACATTTTTACTGTCTTATATATTTACCTATGTAGTTGTCATTACTGGTGCTTTTTATTTCTTCATTTGGATTTGAGTTACTATCTAATGTCCTTTCATTTCAGCCTGAAGGACTCACTATATTATTTCTTATAGAGCAAGTCTGCTTGTAACAAATTCTCTTAGTTTTTTACTTATTTTGGAATGTCATAACTTCACATTCATTTCTGAAGGATATTTTTGCTGCATATAGACATTTTGGTTGACAGTCTTTTTCTTTCAGCACTTTAAATATGTCATCTCACTGCCTTCTGGCCTTGATACTAATAATTCCTAATGAGAAATCAGCTGTTACTTTTTTCTGAGGGTTCCTGGTATGATGAATTACTTCTCTCTGTTGCTTTCAATATTCTTTGTCTTTGGATAGTTTGATTATAATGTGTCTAGGTGTGGATGTGTTTGAACTTACTCTATTAGAGTCCATTTGGTTTTGGTTTTGCTTAAAATTTGGGATTTTTTTTTACCATTATTTCTTCAAATATTCCTCTTAGAGACTATTCCTCAGGTTAAATGGGTCCTTTCACATAAGTCTTAGTGGTGTTTTTGTGACTTTTACTCCAAAGGCAAGTGAAACAAAAACAAAAATAAACAAATGGGACTACACCAAACTAAAAAGCTTTGCACAGCAAAGAAAACCATCAACAAACAGAATGAGAGAAGATATTTGCAAATGGTATTTTCAATAAAGGGTTAATAACCAAAATATATAAAGAACTTATACAACTCAACAACAAAAACCAAACAACCCAATTAAAACATTGTCAGTGGATCTGAATAAATATTTTTCTAAGGAAGACATACAGATGGACAATGGGCACATAAAAAGATGTTCAATATCACTAATTATTAGGGAAATGCAAATCAAAACCACAATGTGATATCGCCTTGTACCTATTGGAATGGCTATTAGCAAAAAATAAAAAATAACAAGTGTTAGAGAGGATGTGGAGAAGGGGGAACCCTTGCGCACTGCTGGTGGGATTATAAATTGGTATAGCCACTATGGAAAATAGTATAGAGCAGGGGTGGTGCAACTTTTTGGCTTCCCTGGGCCACAATGGAAGAAGAATTGTCTTGGGCCACACATAAAATACACTAACACTAACACTAGCTGATGAGCTAAAAAAAAGGTCCAGGCATAATTTTTGTAATGTTTTAAGAAGGTTTATGAATTTGTATTGGGCTGTAGTCAAAGCTATCCTGGGCCACATGCAGTCCGTGGGCCACAGGATGGACAAACTTGGTATAGAGGTTCCCCTCAAAATTAAGAAAAGAACTACCATATGATCCAGCAATTCCTCTTCTGGGTATATATCCAAAATATGACAACATTAATTTAAAAAGATATATGTACCCCTATGTTCATTGCAGCATTATTTACAATAGCCAAGATATGGAAACAACCAAACTATCCACTGATGAATGAATATTTAAAGAAGATAAGGTATACATATACAATAGAAAACTCGGCCATAAAAAGATAAAATATTCCCATATGTGGCAACATGGATGGATCTTGAGGGTATTATGCTAAGTGAAGTAAGTCAGATCGAAAAGGACAAAAAACATATGATTTCACTCATGGAATATAAGACAAAAAAGTAACAAATGTACAAGTAAAACAAGGACAAACTCACAGATACAGATGATAACGGGGAAGGGGAATTACCAGAGGGGAAAGGGGGTGGGGAGCAAGTGAAATGGGTAAAGGGGACCAAACACATGGTGACAGGTAGAAACTACACATTTGATGGGGAATCTATTACAATGTTGTATATCTGAAATTCATATAATGTTATACAACTGAAATTTATATAATGTTACTAACTGTTACCTAAAAAAAAATAAAATGTATTGTTCGATTTTGGGGGCGCTGGAGACTTATTTGTCTTGGAAAAAATCATTAACAGCCATCTTTCATTTTGTACATAATTAATTTATATATTTTTGGAGAAAATGAAAAAATTTAACATCTTCTCATTGTTAAAATAATACCACTTCATGTTGCCATAAGTGAGGACTTAGAAAGAAGGAAACTGTTCACTGACATCTGGCTGGAAAAGGGGAGGATTGATTAAGAACTTAAAGTTGTCTCAGTTATCATGAGGGCAATGGAATGCTTTACTCAGGGCATAACTCTCATACTACTTTGAGGCATAGGACCTAAGAAGGGCCTATTTGGTTCTGCACACTTAGAGCCTCATTTTCTTTGCTTATCCACTGTCCTGTCAAGCACCCCAGGAGAGGTTATCTAAACTATGATAGTCACTGGCTAGTCCTTCTAATTTGGTTTTGTCACATTCCCCTGCTAGATAGCTAAGTTTCCTGGGAATTTTTATAGGGAAGAAGATTGGGATTTTGGATAAAGTTGCAAGTGAAATCCTGTAAGATCCTAGTTTTTGTAGCTGTGGAAGCTTTATTAACTGTTAAAATAAAAGTCATGGGCTAAACATTCAGCCTGAATGCTCCCAATGGCTGCCAGGCTCTGAGCATTTTGTTCTGGGAGCACGATCTACCAAACCAATTAAAAACACTGCTTTTGCTTTGGTGCTCCAAGTGTAACTTTTTTCCAGTAAAATTATTTAAAAAAATTTTTTTTGCTATTTGAATCTCATTTATTCCCAGATTCTCACCTTACCAAGGTAACAGGAAAAAATAAATACACAGCGTCAAATAAGTTTAAAATATTTCTTCTTAGGACATTATTACCAGAAAAAGAAAAGCATTACATTAATCCACAGATAAAGAATGGATGGGAAAATCTGGTTGTTGAAGCAAGTATACAGAGAGCATAGATTCTCTCCCCATTTTAAATGCATTGTTTAAAAAAAAAGGGAAGATTTAGTTAGGGGAATAATTTTCATTATAAGACACCAATAGTTACTAAAAGTAATGGGTAAAAGTTTCAACTTAGTACTTAAATCCTGACTCTCAAGTACAGAACAAGGGTCAGTGACACTTAGCAAGGACCTGGATGCATTGTGATCAGTGAGGGCAGGGCAGGGGAACTTTGTGGCCAGTTTATGGGGTACAGTGAACAAAGGTCAGAGGGAGAAGAGATGAAAATGAAAACCAGATACTGCTGAGGATCAATATGGCTCATTCCCAATTTTGTTGGGCCAATCCTGCCATACAAGATCCTAGAATCCTGGGCTGTCATCTAAGGTATCCTGAGACGTCCGGCCATTTTTTTTTTTTTTTTTTAAAGAAAGAACAAGTTCTTACTTACTGACATTTAGTTGATCCCAAGGCCCACTTCTTTTTACCCTCTCTATGCCTGGTCAGTTGCACCAGGGACTGTCTTCTTTTAGTAAAGGATGATCATTTAGTCCATTTAATACCATGGAAACAGGAAGTTACACAGCCTGTGTCGAACAGGCCCAGAGTAATGTTCATTGAATTAGAAAACGGCAGCCCTCTCATTTAGTGACTAGCACCTGCTGAATGGTTCTTCTAGAATGAGGGGGGAAATGGAGAGGAGAAAACCATCCTGTGCCAAAGACACTTTCTCCAGCTTCCAGCTTCTGCATTTTAGCCGTGATACTACCACACCTCGGTCAACTGCGTTAGATTTTTCTAGTTAGCATTGTGTATTAAGACAGTAATTTCTCAAATCAGTAATTCAGGGACACAATAGTGCAGAAATAAGGTGGGTCAAAAATTTATACAAGCTATTGAGGAAACATTATTATCCCAGTTATAATGAATTTATTTTTCTCCTAGAACCTTGTGGATGGAGATGATTTTTCAGCAGCAAACCTGCTTCCCTGTGCCCGTGTGTGCACTCACACATCCACTCTCTCCCACTCCACCTTCCTGTTGGCGTCATTCGAGACTGACGCCAACAGGCTTCCTGCGCTGGCTTTAATTTATCTCTGCTGAGCTACTGCGCCGAGGTCACAGGGAGGTTAGAGCAGATGTTCTTCTCACTGCTCCTGCTTAACGTTCACTTCGTTCTTCCCTTGGGGGTTACCAGACTAGGAAAAAACCAGGGTTGGGGGGAGAGGAGACATAAAGGAGGCTTGGAAGCTAGAGCTTTCTTTGGAAAGGACAAATGTAGCTAGTTGGGTCCAATTCCCTTTCATTTTATCAGATAGGCAGGAACCTCAACCTCACTGTAAGGTCTTTCTGGGTAGGAATTACCTTGTTTATTCTCCATACCCTTGGGATTATACATAGGGCCTGGCATACAGAAAATACACAAGTGCTTTGTGAGAGGGCAATGCTGAGAGTGTGGGGATGTGGTAATTGCCTGGACAGAGAGGTATGAATAATCCTGTGCCTCGACCCAGAATGCCCCAGGACAGAAGGACCATTGTGGCTAGAATATAAATTCATGCTCCACCTCGGCCAATAATCCGCTCTCTGACTATATACTCTTAAGTTTCTTCGAATATCTGTCATAAGACAAGTTGAAACAGAAGGGATATAATGTATACTTATGAAATTGGGCAATCAGCAAATATTTATCATGTACCTATGTACTTTTTTTTTAGCTGTCAGGATACATTAAAGAACAAAATGGACAAAAATACCTGCTTTGTGGAGTTTATATTCTGGTTTTAGACAGACAATAAAGAGTAAAAAGTTATGTCATATCTTGTAAGTTAGGTACTTTGGGAAACAGAGGAGGATAAGGGGGGTCAGATTGAGCAGTAACTTTCAAAATGACCTGTTTGAGAAGATGCACATACTGGGGTGGGGGTGGGGGAACAGCCAAGGCAAAGCCCACAGGTGGCAGCTGTTCACATTCCAGGAAAACAAGGTCAAGTCAGTGTGGGCAGATGGAGTGAGCAAAGTGGGAGACTGTGGAAGACGAGGTCAGAGAGATGACGGGGGGGCACACACAGGGCCTTGTGGGTCGGGTTGGCAGAGTTAGCAAATAAAAAATACAGATTCCCAGTTAAAGTTGAATTTCAGATAAACAATGAATATTTTTAAAGTATACTGTGTCCCAAGCATTGCGTGAGACCTATTTACACTAAAAACGATTTGCTGGTTATCTGAAATTCAAATGTCACTGGGCATCTTGCATTTTATGTAGCAACACCACCTGAGGGCCATTGCAGGGACTCTGAGGAAAATGGGGAGCCCTTGGAGGGTCCTGAGCAGGACCCTCTGGCTGCTTTGTGGAGGACAGAGTGAAAGGGCAATGTAGCGAGCAGGGAAGCCAGATGAGGCTACTGAAGAAACCCAGGCTAACCACTAGGATTCAGACCAGGTAGTGGGGGGTGGGGGGCGCGGTGGGGGGCGGTGAGAAGGGATCGGATTCCAGATACATTTTGAAGGTATAGCCAATAGGATATCCTGGCTGAGTGCCTGGTAGGAGAGAAAGAGAAGCGTTGGTGATAACTCCAAGGATTTTGGCCTGTGTAGTTCTGTAGTTACAAAAGATCCTGTAGGTGGTGTGGCTTTGGGTGCAAATGTGGAAAAGCTCATGAGTTCCATTTTGGGCCAGCTAAGTCTGGAGTGCCATTCAGATATCTGTGTGCAGAGGTCAGGTAGGCATTTGAGTAGGGAGCTCAGGAGAAAGGCCTGGGCTAGAGATACAAATGTGGGAATCTTTATCATGTAGACAGCAATTGAAGCCATGAAACCCGAGGAATTGATAAGATAATGAGACCTGCTGCCCTCCAGCACGAAGCCATCAGGGAAAAGAGAAGGAGCCAGAAAAGGAGATGCAAGGGACTAACCAAGTAGGAGGAAACACTAGAGATGTGATGTCCCTGAAGGATAGAAAGGGCATCAAATGCTACCGCCAGGACAGGTCAGGCGAGATGAGAACTGAGAGCTGACTACTGGGTTCAGCAATGGAGAGGTCACCTCAACAGGAGCCCTTTTGGTAGAGTGGTGTAGGTGGAATTGGAGTGGGTTTAAGAGGGAATAGAAGAAGCACAATGGGAGACAATATAGACAACCCTTTGGAGGAATCAGACATATTTAGTTCCTGCCACTTAACTAGATGCGACTTCGGGTAAATTAATTTTTCAGCCTCAAGTTTCTCCTCTTGTAAAAAAGGAATAGTAATAGGGATGCTGTGAGAATTAAATAAAATATGAAAAGGGCACAACACATAATAAGTACTTAGTAAAGAAATGTTATTAACATTATTTTGACAATATTAATTTGTCACAGTGTGGGGGAGATATGTAACCTACCTGTGCCTCCATTTTCTTATCTGTAAAATGGGAGTAATAATAGTACCTACCCCATAGTGTTGTAAGGATGAAATGAGATAATCTACATAAAGCACTTGGAACAAGCAGCTGTGGCACATTAGATAAACTCAATCAAGCTCCTACTAGCCAAACAATTTTGTAAATGGTGGTCTACCTCATTTGTAAATGCAGTGCTGCCCAGAAGTGAATAGCGTGCTGAATTTAGAAAATAACTTCCCATCTTAGGCACTCTCCTTGTGTTAACGTGATCTAAACTCATTAACTTTTGATAGCAGTTGTCATTGCTGCTTTGCAACCTGCAAAGCCCTGTGCAAGTGATGGTTATTACAACTGACTCAAGGTCTTGCTGTGAGCTAAACCCACTGTCTGAGCCACAGGAGTTGCTTGTCTTCACTTGAAAGTGAAGTCACAAGGGTTTACAGTTGTTTCCCATATCCCCGGAAGATCTGGAGAGCATACAGTCTTATAACACAGATGCAGAATTCCTGCAGGCATTCTTAATCATATTTGGGAATCTGAGGATGCCAAGGACCTTCCTCCAGAAAATATACAAACACACAAAATTTGATACCCTGGGATAAGAAAATCCTTCTGGAAACTCAAAATGTGCTTAAATTGTAAGAATTTTATTTTTGTTTTTTTACAACAGAAATTTATAAAGGAGGTAAAGCACATATCTCCTTGGAAAATTCCAAAATAAGGATTCAAAGGTGATTTTTTTCCCTTAGAACTTTTTCAGTGGCACAAGATAGAAACAGTTGTAGCTTCTGAATACGATTAGGGGCTTGTTGGTGTTTCCCATACTTTCATGTAACACAGACAAATGTACAGTATTCAAGTCTAAGTTTTGTAAACAGCAAAACCTCTGTGGCAGCTTTCTGTAGGGTCAAGTTAGGAGAAACTTTGGACTGTGTTAAGGTCATCTATCCTACCAGAATTACTGTAAGACCCTTACTTCACAAAGAGATAATTCAAATCACTTAGCTTGTTTTTTCAAGTAAGGAGAGGTTGGATGAAGTGAGCTCCAAGCTGCATTTCCAACTCTAAAACTCTCCAATGCCACGAAACAAAGCAGCTTAAGGAAAGGATTTCTAGCACAAGGCGTGGCACCAAAAGTTCTGTCATAGAGTGCCACCTAGCGGCGAGAGCAAGCAAAATCTAATCGCTAAAGTTTTTTTTTTTAAAGTTTAGTTAATATAAAATCTACATCAGTTGCAGAAAAAGTTGTTGAAAAAACACATTCTGTTTATCTGATTTAGACAGCTCTACTGTCTAAAAAGGATGTTATCGCTTAATTATAACTAAGTGTTCCACCCCTTCACTCTCAACTTGTTTAACGGTCCTACTCCAGATCAGTACAGGAATGTTGTTACTTTTAAAATTCAGAAAAGAAAGAATAAACCGTTGGCCATTGCTTGTATCACTCATGTTTGCTTAAGTTTCATCCTGCTAATAAGCAAAGGAGAAAACAGGTGTCATCCATTAAGATGCAGGTATCATGAGAAAGAAATATAGAAACATATCCTGTAGGGATGGACTTTGTCTAATAATATCCTAAATGGCACACATAGAGTCTAATTTAACTGAAAGGTATTTTCATATCTATGTTATAAGAAGAGATTTTTCATCAGAGCATGAATAACACTACAGCAACAGGATGCTTTGTCAAGAAGTCATTTTTCTAGTAAGAAAGGAACTGAGCTCTCTTTGCTTCCTACTTATGGTCCAATGGAATGACAGATGAAGGAAAAGTTTGTATCAAACACCTACATGGAGTTTCCAATCCGCCCGGAAATAATCTGCTTTAGGCAAAAGAGCAAAGGCTCTGAATGTGGCATCAGGAAATCAAGTGGCCGCTCACTTACTTGAAGAGAGCTGAGTTACAGTCACAAAATGGGACTAGGTTTGGTATTCAGTGTGCGGAGCAGTTTCAAGAGAGAATTTGAGAAACTGGAAGATGGCTTAGAAGGGTCTGACATGTTGCTATGAACAAGGGAAAGAAAGCAAGCTTTAGAAATGTAGCTGTTAGGTACTTATGAAGTGACCCCAGTGTGTAAGAATTCCCAATTTCATGGAAAAAAGTATTTACCTACGATATAGCAAAGGTTTAGAAAGGTCAAAGTACTTTAAGAATAAAGAGGTCAAGGACCAAAAACAAAAACAAATATTTTAGTCAAGAAGAATACCAAATCTCTATTTTCACAACTACACAAGGAAATTTTATATTTTACCCAACTTTCTTTGGATCACATATGTATTTAAGTGAAATTATCATACCTGCAAAATCATCACAACAAAACTCACAAAATGTCACCTAGACATTTTTCACAAAACAGATTCCAACTTCTTAAGTATTTAAATAAATCTAATAAAATGCTGTTACAAACTCAAAAGATTAGGTTAATCATAATTCCTTGATTCCAATAACTTCTCACTAGTTCTACAACAAAAGTTTAGAGAACAGAGATTCATAAATTTGGTTTCCTCATCAAATTATCTAAATGGCACCAAGAAGTAATCATCAAGTAAACACTGTTTCTTATAACCATTTTTCCATAAATTAAGAAACATTAAAAATTTTTTAAACATAAATATAAAATAAGCCAGACAGAAAACATCAAGAACCATACCAGTCTACTCATATGTGGATATAAAACTGAAAGCAACAAAGGTACAAGACAAAGAAACAAATCTCATAGATACAGACGGCAGGTTAGTGGTTCCCAGAGGGTAAGGGGGGGGAAAGGAGGTAAAAGAGGGAGCATAAAAGTTAATAGGAGGCTTTAGAAAGATTGCTCTGTAAGATGTTGGTTTCTCATCCCTTACATGCCCCTCTCTCAGATTCTTCAGCAGAACTGGCCCACTGCTATTTAAGCTATCCATATTCAAAACTATGAGATCTTAGTAAATCAATCCCTCTCCCCTCCAAAACCAGGCTTTGCTCAGCTATCAGAACCATCCTTGTTTTGGACATATCTACCAAACTGTCTTTAGGTGTCAAATTCTTATTTAAACTACACAAGAGAGAGTTGCAATATTTTCCTGTAGAAAGGGCACCAAGCTAGGAGCCAGCAGATAAGGGAATTTAAGCTGTGTGACTGTAGGCACGTCGGTCTTTCTAGGATTCAAATTTCCTCTTCTAAGGTTCCTTTTTGATCAAATTTCCATAATTCTAAGTCTTTAGATTAAACCTAGTCTGACTGAAGGCAGAAGCCTCTAGTTATTTCCATGCCTTGACAGGGACAACTGGCATCTCAAATGTGTGAGAGTTAGTGGGAAGAGGTGTGGCTGGCTGTAGCTGGAATGGCCCCTCCTTTGATATCCCATGGTGGGTTTTAAAAAATTTTTTTTTAATTTATTTTTTCCCATGGTGTGTTTTTAGATGGAAAAGGTGTATTGGCTACAAGCCGCTGGAGTTAAAACCAGCCATGCCCTCTTCCATCCCTAAAGAGTTTATAACCAAGATCTCCCTGTACGTTCTCCCACACCCTCTGCCTCTCAGCCATCTCTAGCTCCCACTTCCCAGTCAGTATTTCTCTGGACCTCCATTACTTCAAATAGATCGTTAACACCATATGTGTGTGTGTCTAAGTATAGTAATGTCAACCCATCTTTTAACAATAAAATATAATTAACCCTAAACCACAGAGCATCTACCTATCTTTTGAACATCTCTTATTGCTGTCTCTGCCCATATTCAGAAACCTATTTATACTCATTTTCACATGAAACATTAAATTTGTTTGATGCTTTGGACAATTTTAGTTAACCACCAAACCAAGCCCATCTAAAAGGTAGGTGAACAGATGGACAGACTGGCTGTCCTAAAGCCTACTTAAAGTGGTCAAAATATACAGGCCTCTCAAAGGTCCATGCCATACTCTGCTTATTCAAATAGGATGTTAACTATTAATTACTAAATAGGCTTATTTCTAAGTGTTGACACTTAGTGTGGAGATAGCTCTGTCTAAATGATTCTCTATTTGACCATTTACAAATGGATAGGATTCTGAAAGAGCCTTCACACAGGGATTCCATAATCCCCACCTAACTGGCGAAGTATAAAATTGGTCACTGTCAGATTCCCAAGCATCAGCAGAGATCCTCCTGGTAGCTGAATGCTGTTATAGAGAGGGGTACAGCTTGACCTCCTGAATGTGTAAATATGGCTTCTACCAGTTCACCCTGCCCCAAACCAATGACTACCCAGCTGGAGCAGTGAAGTGTATTACTCTAACTTGGCTTCTTCTTTAAAGGAAGAATTTTAAAAAGCATCATTCCAAAATGAATTTTCTACTTTAAAAAATTGTGGACAATTACCTAAATATATATGAAAAACAGAGCTTTCCCAGTCCATCTCACAGTTGATTGACCCTCCACATAACTCTTCAACTATCTTCTCCAATATAGATGTCTGATATAAAAATTATAAAAATCCAAACAAGAACCTGTTCTTTCTGTTGGGTCAGATACCAGTAATATTTCCAGATCATTTTTTTAATTTTTATTTTTTTCCAACTGGTATACCATTATTCTTAAAGGTATATTGGAATTAGAGATGAATCTAGATTTTTAAATTTTATTGAATTTCACGTTTTCTCTAAGGTTTTTAAACCAAAAACTATCAGCATTTAGACTGGGTTTAACTTTGTTCCATGATTACTTACTTCTGAGAAAGAAGTTTTGGCCAATAAACTCTAACTTTAAATGCACTTTTACATTTACTCTCATCTCACTCACTGCCTCGGTGTGCATTTTGCTGATAAGTAGTTGAGAGAAGGAAAGAGCCAAGTCCTTATTGTAGAAAGAGAGGAAAGAATGAGTGGCTAGGCTCTGCCATTGGATGCCAAAGGAGGCCATGGAAGAGGGGCTAGCAAGGTAAGAACATGCCAGTTAATTCATACCTCTTTCTCTGAATCTGCTTCTAACACACGCTTCTGTATCGGATTTCTAAATTTGGGGGATAATTCTGGTATTTTACCACAAACAAATTAGTATCACTCACATTCTTTCATTTCACCTATCATTCTTTTTTTCCCCCTTGATGGTTTATGCTAAGAGCTTCATAGAATGTCATTTAGTACTATTTTACACAATTGGACTTCAGAGAACATCATGTTATACAAATGCTCAAACAACCCCACTGTTAAACTACTGCTATGTTAAGGTTCCTGGGTACTGTAATGACTACAAAGATGGCTCAGCTGAGTTTCAACAATCAGTGTCTATAATTTTGTTATTAGTCTCCATGGAATTGGCTATACTGAAAGACAGTTTAATTTTTTTAAATGTAGAAGTATTTATATTACCAAAGCTTCAGGTGTGGATATTCTTACAAATCCTACTACTCCAAAGAAATAATGATGGTAAGGACTGAAGCCCTGAATTCTCTCTCAGATATAGAAGATTTCAAATGAGAGAGAAAAAACTGCCTTAAAATTCATACATCCTTTTTCCGGAGATAGGGATATGAGGTAATTTTTGTCTTACTAAATATAGATCACAAAACATTAGTTTTTCAGCTTTCATTTATCAGTCATGATGTATACATGAAAAACATTTATAGAAACATAAAAAACAAAAAATAAAATCTCCATTAAAATACTACATTAAACAAAGGTGAACAAAACCATATAAAAAGGAAATATGAAAAATTAAAAATTAACAATAAATGCCAATATTTACACAACAATATTGTGTGGACTGTTAGCACAATAAAAGGTAACATACAGTCACACAGAAAGACAAAGGCATCAACTACCAAAATACTATTTTGCCTCAATACCTCTTCCTCATGTTGGCCTGGGAAATCACCAAGCCCTAAGCAGGGGGTTTATTTTTTTTCTCCCTCCCTCCCTCATGCTTCCATCCTTTTCACACTGGGGTACCAGTGTAGGAAGCTCTTGGATGTGGCTAACCGGGCAGCAGCTCCTAAGGCAGCAGTGGCTGTACTTCGAGGAATGTAGAATTTCTGAGAAATCTGGTGCTCAGGAGACAAAATCAAAGAGAGCTGGTCCATGGCTTCATGACTTTTATCTTTGAACACTGTAATAGCATGGCTACTAGAAAAATCTTCATTCTTTAGGCTCTTTGGAGAGCTTTCCACTGAAAAAGAAAGAAAGCACAAGTCTTTTCAAGGGGTTCTCACACTCACTATTCTATTCTCTCCTATTCTAGAGCTTTACTAACATGGTGACAAATCATCTTCTGTGAGGCGGTGATAACCACCACCAGCAAATCAGAGAAGATGAGGTTTAGGAACTAATCGACAAGTGGAAAGGAAATGAAGATGGGAAATCATGCCTTGAAATAAATTCTTGTCTGGATGGGGCAAAAAGGGGGAAAAACGCATTCTGAACAAGGAAGAGAAGCTTTCTTTCTAGGGCATTATAAAACAAATTGAATATAATTCCAATTCTAAGGAAAAGTCCTTAAGTGCCCCTATTTCCTTCCAGCAGCGAGGAAAATGGTGTCCCATGGGCGCTCTCTATTGCTAAAGTGGTTCCAATTCCAAGTCTGTGCCAGTGTGAAAACAAAACTGACCAGGACTGGTTGCTATGAAGTTCCAAAAACCAGCTATCAGCCATAAAGTGAATTCTTTAGGAAGTAGTTTCAACTAAGAAGAAAGAACCTTTCAAATGAAATAAACTGCTAGGAACAACTAGAGTTCTGAACAACCAAAGAAGATAATTCTAGGCATTCTCATATGTGGACTCTAATGTAAGTAGCTGGTCTATGAAGTTTTTCTTATCTGTCTAACGTGAGAGAAGGAGCTTTCGCTAGCGTACCGCTTCCTTCTAGAAAGTCCTGCCTCAGAAAAAAAAAAATCTAGATGAGCAAAACAATTTGCTATTGTGTTGTCCACCACCATAAAAACTTTACAAGGAGTTCCCTGGTGGTGTAGTGGCTAAGGCTTCAGCGTTGTCAACGCTGCAACCTGGGTTCAATTCCCAGCCAGGGAACTACCCACATAACAACAACAACAAAAAAAAACAAAAAAATAAACAACAAAAAAAACTTTACAGACTGGCATCTGTCTGGCTGACTTCATTTTGAAAAGCATTACTCTAGACCATAAAAACACAGATTAAAAAAAAATTGGAGAAAAAAGCAGGCATAATCCAGTATTTTATTCCACTCTGCATCTTTAGCACTAGCTACTATAGTATGTAGCATGTGGTGTACGTGCTATACGTTTGTGATGAATTATGTTCAAGGAAGATTTAGCAGAGTATTCTAAAGAGTAAAACTATAATCATAAAACTATAATTAATACCCACTAGAAGAGAAAAGAGATGGTGAGTCTATTGTAAGGTTTTCATACTATACACGTGATTTTAAATTATTTAAATATATAGACTGTAAATCCTAAAGCAACCATTTAAAGAACAAAAACAGAGATGTAACTATTAAGTTAATAAAGGAAATGAAATGGAATCATAAAAAACAAAGATAAGGAAGGAATAAAGAATAAAAGAAACAACAAATAGAAAAGATAGAAAACAAAGAAATGGTAGATTTAAACCTAAATATTTTTATTACCACAGTAAATTATCTAACCACTCCAATTAAAAAGATTAAATTGGATAAAAAAGAAAGACCACATGGCATGCTGTCTACAAGAATTCCACTTTAAATATAAAGAAACGGATAGGTTAAAAGTAAAAGGATAGAAAATGACAGACAATGCTAATATAAATAAAAAGACAGCTGGAGAGGCTATATTAATAATACTAACAAAGTAGATTTCAAAGCAAAGACTATTACCATGCATAAAGAGAGGAATTTAATGATAATTAACGGATTGACTCATCAATAGGGCACAATAATCCTACTAACTGAGTGTCCAAGTACTTGAAGGAAAACTTGATAGAAAGGAAACTGAAATTAAAAAGACAAATCAGTAATTATAATTGTAGAGTTCAACAATTCTCTCTCAATAACTAATTGAGGACATAGGCAGAAAATTAACAAGGCTATAGAAGACTTAAACAACACTATCCATCAACTTGACTTAATAGGCATTTATAAAATTCTTAACCTAATATTAGACTTCACAGTGTTGTGAAGTATGCATGAAACATCTACAAAGACAGAAAATATTCTAGGCAATACAATGAGTGTCCTAATTTAAAGGATTTAAAGTATGTCCCCTAATCACACAATTAAATTAGAAATTAGTAATATAAAGACTTTTGAAAAATCTGTAAACATCTGGAAATTATATAACAAACTTCTAGAAGAGAAAACTCATAAGGGTAAGTCAGAATATATTTTGAAATGAATGAAAATGAAAATACAATACAGCAAAATTCATGGGAGGCAGCTAAAGCAGTGCTTAGAGGGAAACATGCAACATTAAATATTCTAATGTTTAAAATTAAATATAGCACTAAATACTGTAGTTATCTAAAAGTCTAATATTAAACTTACATTAGAAAAAAAGGCTGTGAAATGAATGGCCTTAAGTTTCAACTTGAAAAACTAAAAAAACTAAATTAAAAAAATTACCATGGAAGAAAATAATTTTTAAAAAAAGGGGAAATCAATAAAATAGAGAACAAGAAAACAACAAGAAAAATCAATGAAATCAAAGGAACCAAAAACTAGTTCTTTGAAAAGGTCAATAAAATTGATAAATCTCTAGGCAAACTGATTAGGAAAATAAATTACTCCAACTACCAATATCAGAAATGAGAGAGCAGATTTCACTGCAGTTATCTAAGTGATATAGAAATATTATGAACACTTTTTGCTAATACATTTTATAGTTTAGATAAAATTGATAAAATCTGTGAAATCCAAACCACCACAATTCATTCAAGAAGAAACAGACTACCTAAATAGCTTTTAAAGATATTGAATTTGTAGTTTAAAAACCTTCCTACAGAGAAACCCTAAACCCAGGGGGCATCGCTGTTAAATTCTACCAAATGTCAGGAAGAAATAATATTAATTCCATACAAATTCTTACAGAAAAGATAAAAAAAAGAACCACACCCAAACTCATTCGATGAAGGCAACAGACTCTGGATACCAAAATCATCACAAAAATAGCTAGAAACCAGTATCCGTCATGAACACAGAGGGATTCTTAAGATTTTTAACAAAAAGAGTTCATAAATCATGATCAAGAGGGCATTATCCTAGGAATGCAAAGTTGATTTAACCTTTGAAAAATCAATGTAATTCATCCTATGAACAGACTATTTTTTAACAAAAGACAATAGATACAAAAAAAGCATTTGACAGAGTTCAACACTCATTCATGATAAAAGTTATCAGAAATCTAGGAATGAACTGGAATTTCCTCAACCTGACAAGGGCATCTACAAAAAATCTACAACTAACATCTACTTTATTTGTGAAAAACTGAATGCTACCTGAAAGGTCAAGAACAAGCAGGGCATTTCCCTTGCCATCTCTTCTATTCCTCTCTGTATCAGAGGTCATAACCAGCACAAGAACACACAAAGTCAAGTGTTTTTTTCCCCATAAATAATATGATCATCTATAGAGAATCCCAGAGACAGAACTAACAATCTAAATTTAACAAGGTCACAGGACATAATTACAATATATAAAAATCAACCAAATTTCAATAAACTAACAATCAAAAATTGAAATAAAAATACCATTTATACATAATGGGATAAAATATGAAATACCTAGTTACTAGGGATAAACAATAAAATAGACTAACATCTATACAATGCAAACTATGCAACTGCTGAAATTAAAGAAGACTTAGATGAATGGAGAGGCTGATTATGCATAGATCAGAAGACTCAAAATTGTTAAGATGTGACTTCTCCCCAAATTGATCTATATATATTTTAAAATCCCAACATAAATTTTAGCAGGCTTTGTGTAGAAATTAAGTAAAATCTAAAAATCATGTGGAAAATGAAATGGAATAGCCCAATTTTAAAAAAGAACAATGTTGTAGGACTTCAAGATTTATTATACATCCAAAAATAACCAACACAATGGTATAAAAGCAGACATACAGACCAATAAGACAGAGTAGAAAGTCTAGAAATAGACTCTCATGTACACAGTCTACTGACTTTTGACAATGCTATCAGGCAGTTTATTGAAAAAAAAAAAAAGGATATTCTTTTCAACAAATGGTGATTGGAACAACTGAATATTTATATGCAATCAAAATAAACACTGATCTTTATATTACACCATACACAAAAATTAATGAATTGGATCACAGGCCTAAAAGTAAGAATTAAAACAATAGAACTTTTATAAGAATATTTAAGAGAAAATCTTAACTTGGATTTGGAAAGATGTCTATAGGGCACACAAAAAGCTCAAACTATAAAAAAAAAAAATTAACAAATCTGACTTAATCAAAATGAAAACTTTTGCTCTTCCAAAGACTATTAAGGAAATGAAAAGGTAAACCATGGACTGGAGAAAATATGTGTCTGACAACAGATTTGTGTCCACAATAAAGAGTTTTTGCAAGTCAATAAAAAGAAGATAGTCTGATAAAAATGAGCATATACTTAAAAATGCAATTCAGTAAAGAAGATATATAGATGGCACATAAGCACATGAAAAGATGGTCAATATCACTGCCAAATAGGAAAATGTAAATTAAAACCACAGTAAGATACCATTACACACCCACTAGAATGGTAAAATTGAAAGAACTGACAATATCATGTGTTGGCAAAAATATGGAGCAATTAGAATTTTCATACATTGCTGGTGTGAATATGAAATGGTACAACCACCTTGGAAAACATTTTGGGAGTCCTTAAAAGTTAAACATACAGTGATCAGATGACCCGGCAATTCTACCCCTAAATACATACTGAAAAGAAATAAAAGACATTACATCTACATAAAAAGGTATATATGAGTTTTTATAGTGGCTCTATTCATAATGGCCCACACCTGGAAACAACCCAGATGTCCATCATCTGGTGAATACGGAAACCAACTGTGGTATATCCTGCAACGTGGTACCACTCAGCAATAAATAGGAACATATTGTTGGCACTGGCAACATCTTAAATGAATCCCTAAAACATTTTGATAAGTGAAAGAAATCACTGTATTCTTCACACATTAAAAACTACATCCTACATGACTCCCTTAGTATGAAAGTCTACAGAAGGGCAAGTAACATGCCCTGAGTAAGAGGGAGACTGCACGAGAGCAAAAGGAAACTTCCAGATTGATGAAAACGTTCTATAACATGATTATGAAGGTGATTACAAGATTGTACACATCTGTCAAAACTCACAGAATTGGCGAATTTTACTGCATGTAAACCTGACACCCCCTTCCTCCATATCAATTAAAACAAACAAAAAAAGTGACAAAGTGAAAGACAACAACCACACCTAGGACTTGAGACAAATGCTAAAGTCAGCAATTTTTCAAGTTACGTTGTGAAAAAGATAAAGGAAGGTTTTTAGCAACATGGAGAATCACTGTATTTGTTAATTATATGTAAACCTACCAGAACTGGAGTGTTTTTCTGGGGAATCAACCACTGTAGGAGTTGAACTGGGTGCTGCTGCAGAGACCTGAATTTGCTTTGGCTGAGTCCACATGTCTTTAGGCTCAAACTGGCTCCCTTCTGCTGACTGCTGTGACTGGATAAAAGAGATGCAGGACTCCTCCAGTTTGGGCAATGTGGAAGAATCTGAATCATCCTTTAAGTCTGGTTGCTGTGGAAAGGGAAAAGTGAGGCAAAAGCAGGAAAAGTAACTGTTAGTATAACAGGAAGAATTAAGCCTGTTCTGTTTCCTTACTTATAAACAGAAGACAAATATTTTTTATATCATAAATAAAATTCCTCATTTTAAAGAACCTAGATACTCTCTAGAAAAAAACAAGTCCTTCTCTAACTGAGTGAACAATTCAATTCAAAGACCATTTCTTCAACACATATTATGAATGAACGTGGTACCAAGTGTTGCCACACAGAGCTAAGGGACAGTTGCAGGAAATGAGAGACAATGCTCACTGAACACTCAGTCAGGCACAATGCTAGATTACTTGCATCTGTTTCTTCATTTAAACATCAGAATAACTGTTTGACATAGGTCAGGTGTTGTTATGGTTTCTGTAGCTTTTTTCACTTAGTATGCTTTTTACAGAGAGATGGAGTAAGTTATCCAATATCATCAATAAATGACAAGGCAGAGATGTGAACTCAGTCTGTTTATGTTCTCTGTGCTCAACCACACCACCTTCCAGTGAGATACGATCCCGGTCCCTGAGGAGCTCCCGGGCCTCAGTTAGGGAAATGGTGTGTGTGCTGCAGCTAGCCATGAAAAGAGACACTAACTGCATTCTGCAGTGTAAATCACAAACACACCAGGAAAACACAAAGGAGTTAAAGGAAGGGCCCTCAGAAGTAACAAAATGGAGTATTAAGGAACCACACAGTTTGAGAGAAAAATATGAACATCCCAAACAGAGACTTAATTTGGGCTAATTGAATGGAGTCCCAAATTTTCACACACAAAGTAGAGAATCCTAGTAGTCCAATTCCATGATTCACGTGAACTGTCCTATGCTCACAACATAGTTGAAAAACAAGAAACAAATGTATTTTGTTCCAGGGTTAGTGCTTTGTGCCAAAGCAACATAAAAGAAGAAAACTGGCCTACATGATAGGACAGATATAGAGCTTAAAATTTATAGCTAAGTTATAAAAAAATACCTGTTTCTTTATTCCTGACATAGACATTTTATCAATCTTTTAATTCTAGGCTCAGGATTTTCTTCTGAAGAGAATAACTATACACATTGAAATTAATTTTAGGAGTTCCCTGATGGTGTAGTGGTTTAAGGCTTCGGCGCTGGCACTGTCAGCGCTGCGGCCTGGGTTCAATTCCCAGCCAGGGAGCTACCCACATACCAAAAAAAAAAAAAAAAAAAAAAAAAAAAAGTTGCTGAAATTAATTTTAAAATCAACATACATTTTATGTATATGCATTCTTCAAAATGCTAAGGGAGAGATCACTAACCAGAATTTTACTTTCTAAAAATTAAAGTATTATACTTCCTAATGCAAATTTGTAAAAATAACATTCATTAGACATTTACCTCCTCAATCCTGGTTGTCCCAGTATTTTTTTCCTGAGCACCCAGCCCTTCTGATTTTTGAACTCCTACTTTCATTCCATCCACAAGGCCTGAAGCCTGCCATGAATCATCCCATGTATCTTTGGGTGTAGAAAAACACCAATCCTACAGAGAAAAAAAATTGTGATAAACTGAGATACAGTGCCACAAGATCCAAAAAGGTAACTTGAACAAGGTCAGGACAAGGAGGCAACGTATAAGCAGATTAAACAAGAAAAGGTACTTAGGACCTTTCTATATCAATGTGACTATCCTCCCTGAATTACTGGTTCATACCTAGTATCTTGAACTCCTTTGGACATACAGATCTTATAAAAACAAATACAACTTATTTGTAGTATTTTCTTCAATACTGTTTTCATGGTTAGGTGATTTTTCATGATCATGTAGTATTGAAATGGCATAAATTATAAGGAGCATCTTAACTGCAGATAGTTGTTCTTTTTGTAAACAGTAGGAAATAAATTAAAATTTAATATACAGTTAGGAAAAATATTAATTAGCAAATGTCCTCATTGCAGAGATCCTGAGGTAACATTATAAGACTAATACAACAAAAATAAAATTAGGGAAAACAGTTCCTTTATTTGCAGATCCTAAGGTCCTGACTAGGTGCAAATGATGAAGCAAAAATCGTAATAACTACAAGAGTAGATAAGCACGTAAGTCCATGACTTATTTGTCCCTGCTTCATCTTACTCCCTCCCTACCACTACTAACTTTGGAAGAAAAAAATGCATTCTTCTGAATTATCTTCTAATAAATCAGTGTCAATTCCAGAATATACAGCTTTCTTGAGGTGTGGACAAAAGTTGACATTTCCCCTTTTTCAATGGTGATTTGCTTTCTGTTTTCTCAAGGATCTAACCTTCTCTGGCATTTCTTTATATGACAGACGTGGCTTCCTTCCACCAAGGCTGGAGGTAAATAAATGGGAGGCAGCATCACCTCCTTTTCCCATTTTAGCTTGCAAAGGTGACCAGTTCTCATCCCAAATATCATCACCTATGGTCACTGACTCCAGGCATGGCATTCCGGTGGGGATCTCATCCTAGAATATATCAGAAGACAAAGAAAAGCTTTTTTCTATAGTTCCTGTTATGAACACATTTTAAAATTTAGAGTTACAGTATTTTTCCTGGCTTCAAGTAAAGTGGCAGTTTGAGCACACTGCTTGTTACTCTCTCTCTCCTGAAATGCCACCAAAATACAATAAAGACATTTAAGGTGTAGAAGTCATCAAAGAGAATGGAAGAGGAAAACCTACCATCTGTATTCTGGATACAGGAAAGCAGCCAAGTGACAACTGATCAAGCAGCCCTGAGAAAGTGGAATCCTAAGCTTGCAGTGGGAAAAACTGCGACACAACCCAAATTTATACCACAGACACCACAGAAGTGCAGAAATGGGTACACAAGGGTTTGGGAAGTGAGGGGGCAAAGTGGGACTGACAACAAAAGCAGTGGTCAGATCAACAGACACCGGCCCCCATCTCAAGGACCCAGGAAACATGTCTTCCTCCTTCTGGAAGACCAGAGGGTCTCCTCGAGCGTAAAAGTGAAGGTGGAGCACAAAACAACACAGGATAGTACACCAAAGGAAAGTCAATTTTTCTGTATGTTGATTTAAAAAGAAATATTAACACTAGAAAAAATAAAAGTTATACAGGAAAGGAAAAATTGCCGTTAACATACTGCTTGGTTGTGAAAGCATGTACAGAGGCACAACACCGAATGGCGATCCAACAGAGTTTGAGGTAACTATGTTAGTGAGATGGTGGGGCGGGGAACAGAGAGGGTATGTTTGTACCTGGTGGGGGTGAAGGGATGAGAGATCACTAAACCATCACCTTTCATGGTGGAAAGGACTTACATACATAAAACTGAAAAATCAGGAAATAACCACATAAGCACACTATTTAATGAAAGAAATAGGTAAACTGCAAAAGCAGCAGATAAAAGAAATGAAAATGGTTGCTATGTGAAATAAGAAATGCAGGGGAAGGGGTTACGTGGGACTCTAAGTTATATGTTTATAAATATTTGATTAAAATAAAAATAAAAATAAAATATGTCCTCCAGAAAAAGTTGTCAACATTTTCCTTACAGGTTCTCCTAATTTTGCTTCTCAGTATTAGTTTCTAATCATGCCCTTTCTTGTGATCAAGGCTGTGTTGTTTCGACTTTGGTATTGGTGACTGCTAAAGAGAGAATGCTAATTCATCTGTGGGAGATGCTCTGATGCCACTGTAAGCAGCAAGGTTTAAAGAGCTATTTTATTTCAGCCCCCTTCACTTACGGATTAATTATGTTACATTAATTACATTTCCAAAAAACTGTCTTTCCTTCTCCTACCTCATTTTCTTCCTTCAGATCCTTCAGATCCTTCAGCTCTGGGGTGAACCACTTGGGATCTTCTTTATGGCCCTTATCTTGGGTTTTCAAAGAACTGAATTCGGAATCCTTTAATGGCTCCTCCGACTCAGATTTAAGGTGAGTGAAACTTCTTTCATCATTAATATCTTTCTAGTAAATATAAAAGATAAATTATTTTATTTCTCACACTAATGCTGTTTCCAAAATCTACATGCCTATATTCTGGGGGAAATTTTTTGCTATGGTTCATATTATACAAATGCTACATTATTTTCTAACTTCACCCATGACCCTAGGTCTCCCCAACCTGCAAAACTAGTTCAGTCCAACAAATATTTGTTAAGCATGTATCATGAAATGTGTACAAGGTAGTTCTGTGATTTAAAGATGAGTGCAATAGGTCTCAGCTCTAAAGGAATTCAAACAGATAATTACAGTATATAACCTTCAGTGTAGAGCCCTCACGGAGACAGGACCAAAATATTATCAGGGGAGGAGGATGTGTGAGAAGATGTAATGAAAAAGATAACACAAACTCTTAGGATGCTTAAAAGAAGAGTAGGAATTCCAGGGAACTGGGTGTACAGAGGTTGGGGTGTGTGTGTGTGTCTGTGTGCAGCATATGTTAAGATACAGGCTGGATAGAATAGGGGAGTTTTAAGCCTTATCTTTTCTGCAGAAAAGATGGCCTGCTTTCATTTTCAGGACAGAATTATGATTATTTGAAAACATCAACAGAGTGATGACAGGATATTCTAAAAATTTTAAAGGTTGAATTTAATGCACTATTTAAGAATCAGGAAATATAACTGTTTTAATCAAGTAATAACAACTAAGAAACATTCAGAATGCATTATGGGCCAAACAAGCCCAATTTTAATTTTAAGGTAAACTACAAATCTAAAATCCTTGTATTTCTTAAATATGCAGCAGTAAACATTCATAGATACTTTTCAGAGCACGATAGTCTCCTTGTCAAATGACCTTTCTTTTTATCGTTTCTAGTAATTAGTAAATGCCTACTAAAAAAATAAGATCCTATCTACAATTTTAAAAGTCAGATATCTAAAACATAGTTTCATATTTTATTCAAAGAAAATAAAAAGCCTTATTGTGTCCAAAAAACTCCACAAACAAACTCTCTCCGGGCTCTCAAATTGAACACACCCTATATTCTTAGCCCAGTACTTGCTGTCATGAGAAATATAAGACTCAGAGGATGTGTTTCTTTGTTCATTTGTTGAAAAATCACTGAAGTTCTTACTATGTACTTCACTTATATCTGAAGTGGAGCTATGGAAGTACAAACCTGGTAAAGTGGTTGTGAAGATAAATGAACTGGTACAAGGAAGTGCTCAGAACAGCACCTGCCACACTGATGAGAGACAACGTAATCATTAAGATCACTGTGCAAATTTTCCAAACTCTCCTAGGTTTGGAAAGCCCGTTTCCTCATATATAAAATAAAGAGAATTACAGTAACTATGTCACAGGGACTTATTTTATGAAGATTAAATAATATACCATACTTAAAGTGCTATTTATAGTGTTTGGAATGTAGTAAGTACTAATGAAATGTTACAGATAATAAAAAGAATTATAATACAGAGTCCGGCAGAAGTAACGCCTGGACTTCAGTTACGATTTTATTACAAAATCATAACCATATATGCTTATGATTTTGTAATAAAAGATTTGGTATAGATTTCCAACTCATAAAAAGGGAGTATTATTTGTGCCAGACCCTGTATTTGCAAAACCTCTTACCAGGGTATATAAATCACTCTCTTTTAACTGTGGACTTATCTCTCGGTCTTCATTAAAATAGTGCTGCTGCGAAAGATAACCCAGTTCTGTCAAGACAACATCCTCTGGCCCTGCACTGGATTTAGTGTATAAAGCTAAAGGGTTGAGTTCTTTGAAACCCTAGGATTAAAAAAAGAAGGAAGGGTTTAATTAGTCAGAGAAAAAGTTAGCACTTTATCATTTTCAAATGTGAAAATGTATTATCTTCTAAATTTAACAGTTAAAATAATTTTCCATGTTGAAAGTTCTTCCTAGTCACAAAAATTATCAACATCAATATTAACCGTGACATAGACATCACTACCAATAATTGCAAAATAAGAGAGTAAGAGTGTTCTTCTCTAAGAACACCTGAGAAAATTAAATACTTTGGGGTCAATCTTCAATAAATTATTTAAAGTAAAGTATTTGCATTCTAAAGGACAATAAGCCAAATGTAGTTTTTTGTGGTCATCTGTAAATTAAGAGAGTGTTCTGCATTAAGAAGGCAGGAATCTCATGGATGTCCCTAAGATTAAAGAATAAATCAAATAACTTTCTGCATTAAATTCTCTTATATCTTGAAGTGCTGAGATTAAATAAAATACATCATAAAATACATCCAGACTACTCCACCTTAGAAGGGACATTTTCTCGGCACACAATAGCATGGCCCTCTGCTCTCAAGACGTGATGAAAATAGACATCTTCATTGGAGGATGTGTCACACAGGAAAATGTTAAGAATTCCATCTACATATTCATCCACTACTCCCACTAATGGCTTCAAACCACACAACTTCTGGAACTGCAAAATAGCTCTTGATGTCCAATACTCCTGAAATAAAATCCAGATAATAAATTCAAACATGAATTATAGTAACCAAAAACCAAAATGAATTCCTGATGAACTAGACATGTTAGTGGAAAAATAAAACCACAAAAATACTAGAATAACACATCAGAGGACATTTAAGAGTTCAGGGTGAGAAAGTCAGAACAAGAAAAATTATGAAAAATATGATTATGAGAAAAAATTATTATTTATGTGGTGAAAGCTTTCATTCTCCAGAAATGGTTGAGTTAGATTACTGGATCAACCCTCTCACAGAAATAGTTAAAAATTCTAGATAAAGTATTTTAAAAATGTGTTCAAAAAGCATCAAAGAACTGATAAGAGAATAATGAATTATCAAGCCAAAGTTAAAGGGAAAGTGGGAATTGTTTTTGTCTCAAGGGTATCTGCTAATCCAGGCAAATCTGAACTTCAGTCAAAGGGAACAGAAATCAAAACCAGTGTCCATCCATGATAAGGAGTAGACAGGAGAACCCTCTTTCATTTAGGTGGGCCCCTATAGGGGTACACACTCAGGATAAGTGGGGCAAAGAAATTAAGTAGCCTTCATGTGGATTGGCAGCTTAAGTTTCACATCATCTGGTGGCACACAAATCTTCAAGTGGTTCATTTAAATTAACAAGGTTCCAGACTGGTAGTATTCCTAGGTACCTGGCTGAGAGAATGTAAATCTCTCTAGAAGTAGGCAATCTCAGCCTGTATTATTCAACCATTCTTACAAATAATGTTTCAAAGACAATGAGCAGTTCATAGACAAAGATAAAAAAAAACCCAACAAATCACAAGTAAGAACAAGGAGAAATAACATAATTGAAAGCCTCAAAAACTTTAGATATTTGAATTTCTAGATAAATTTTAAAACAACTAAATTTACTCTGCTTTAAAATAAACAAAAAATTAATTTGAAAGCTTCTGCAGAGATCAGCAATCTATAACAACTGATCTAGCAAAATTAAAAAACCTAGAGCATTTTAGAATGTAAAAATACAATAACCAAAATTAAAAACCTAATAATAGGTTGATTCAATAGCAGATTAGGTAGAGTTAAAGAGTAAATCAGTGAAGTGGAAGATAATTTAGAAAGAAATTATCCAGAATGCAGCATAGAAAGATAGAAATATGTAAAATACAGAAGAGATGTTAAAAGATATAGAAGATAAATTGACAAGGTTTAACAAACTTTTAGTTATAATCCCAGAAAGAGAGGCAGAAGCAGAGACAGAGGGAATATAAATATATGAATATGGGGAAAAGACAATAATTGAAAAGATACTGGCTGGGAACTTAACACATTTAATGAAAGGTAACAAGGCACAGATAAAAGAAGTCCAATGAACCACAAAGTAGGATAAATGGAATAAATTCACTTACAAACATATTATAACTGAAGAACATAAGCAACAAATATAGGAAATCTTAAAAAACAGCTACAAAAAAGACGTTACCTACAAAGGAACTGACAGCTGACTTCTCAAATATGATAGGGAAACCAGAAACCAATGCAATGACATCTTCAAAGTGCTAAAAGATATTAATTACCAATCTAGAAAGATAGTGAATATATCTTTCACGAATAAGTGCAAAATGATATTTTCAGGTAAAGAACTAAATTTGCCATTCACAAACCCTCACAAAATAAAATCCTAAAGTATACAGTTCAAATAGAAGGAAAATATTCCCAGATGAAAGGTTTGAGTGGTAAGGATGAAAAGTTAAGAAACTGAGAAATATATAACTAAATCTACATGGATATTATTATTTTATGCAGTCAATTTGCTGAGGAGTTAAAAACTGTAACATTAATAGATTACTTTCAATCTATTAAAACCAAGAACTATGATAACCTAAATATATTTATGCTATAATGCCAAGCGAAAAAGTGAGATATCAAGTAATAGGATTATTATTTTTTGTAAACCTTCAAAACCCTACAAACATCCTCACCCCCAACAATCAATAAGCTAAACTGAAAGAAACACACATCAAATTTCTAAATTTAATGTGTCTGAGTGGTCGAATTATAGGTAACATATTTTCTTTTTCTTTCTTTTCACCGTGTTTTTCAAATTAAAAAAAAATTTTTGAGGAAAAATATCCATGTATATATCAACAACTGATAAGTTAGGCTAAAAAGACAAATATGGTGCAATAAAAGTGTACAGCATGTATAATTAAGAGTTCTGAGAGGAAAACATAAAATTAAGTGCATAATTATAACCATATAAGCAAAGATAACTAAACGGATGAGAATGCCTCCTGCTTCATCCCACTCTGATCATTTCCCACAATGATGTTACTAAAGAATTCTTTAGGAAACATATATTGACTGTGGTAGTTCCCTATGTACACCCTTCAGTTGCTCCCCAGCATCTAAAAGGACAGCATCCAGATTCCTAAACACAGATAAGGATCTCCACCTAAGGGCCCTGACATCATCTGTCATACACCAACTCCAGCTCATCTTATATTAGTAGTCAACGAGAACCACTTCAAATTTCTCAAATTTGAGATGTTTTATTCTACTCTCACTTTGCCTGGAATGTCTTCTCTTTCCTGTCCACTTAAATGTCACCCCTATGATGGGGCCTTCCCTGATTACCTTGAACAGAGATGAACACTCTTCTCTTTGCATCTCTACCATACACTGTAAAAATCTCTACAGATCTGTCTTCCAAATTATGATTTCTTTAAGGGCTCATTGAAACATGGAATAATACAAAAATAAAAAATGTATTTTGTATCCTGAGAACCTAGCGCTGTTCTTAGCATCAAATATTTGTTGATTAAGTGGAAAACAAGCAAACTTACTTCTATTGGTCTCACCCAAGCCAAAGAACAAGGGATAGCCTGAGCTGGAAGCTTTGTGTAGCAGCACCTGCAGTAGATAATCAAATATATGAATATTTAATCTGCATGTTGTGGAATTTCTCATCTATTTCTTGATTTTAGCTATTATTACCATTTCAGAGTATTTTATTCATGCATTTTAAAATTATTCTTACACTATATTAAGCAATCTAAGAAATAAAATGATAAAACATAGTAGTTTCTGAAAACCATGCAATTAAAATCTAGGCAGGAACTGTTTAAGCTTCATGCTATATAAATGAAACTTCTTAGCATGACCCAAATAAACATTTTCTTAATAAGAAACTGAAATTTAGTCTCATGGCCCATTCAGTTCACATTCAGTTGGAGTATGATCTCTCATGTGAAAGACACAAGAGATCATGCTCTAACTGTGAAACTAAATGACCATTTGCAAAGTCTGCACTAAGAAGAGGGATGGAAAGGAGGGAAGGACAGAGGGAGGAGGGTGAGAGAAAAGGAAGGAAGATCCTGACCCCGGAGTGCTTTTCATAACTCAAGTTGTTCTTATTAAATTTAACTCACTTGAGGAACCTCAGAGAGGACTTCTGAACAGTTCCAATATTTCCGAAGTCTGGGTAGAACACTTCAACTTCCTGTTTCCCGAGGACACGATGGATAATGACCCGATACCACCACTTATCCTCAGAAATTTTTACACAACAGAGATGTCCCGGTTTGATAAAACAGTCTGGCATGGCATATCGATCAGAAACCAGTTGATTAGAATAACAGCGCCTGTGGAATTCCATAATATGGAAATTCATAGGGGGAAAAAATTAAAGATCATTTTTATTGATGTATCAAGAGTAGGAAAATCTTGGCAAAAAGCAAAGAAAAAAATCTTCCCTTTTTCTAATTTCTTAATGCTTATTAATACGTTAGTTTTTAATTCTTTTTTCTTATCCACATTCCTCCCCCTCAGCAACAAACGTCTTCAAATAAAAACTTATATACTCATTTTAATCTCATATTATCTGTTAAACATAATGTAATCCAGCTTCATTTCCCAGAGCTTCCAAAAATGGACATTTCAAAGACATCAAAGGCCTGTTTATTCCCAAATCCAACAGCCTTGCTCCTCAGCTTTCAACATACTTGCTCTCTCTCTGCAGCAGGATCATTCTTGTCCTCTTTCAAACTCTATCCCAAGTTTCCAAGACACCCTTTTCTTCTACTACTTCCTTGTCAATAATTATTCCTATTGGCTCTGGAACTGCCTTAAGAGTTTGGGTTCTCTGGGGTCTTTAAGAAGTATAACATACTAAGAACTCAGTAACCTGAGTTTCTAATCCTAACTTCCTCATTTACTAGATTCAGTTTACTTGATGAAGATGGAGGAGGTGATGATAAAACCTTAGTTACAATGTGTGATTGTTTAGCAGAGTCCAAATGCAGTAAGCACTCAAATATTAACTATTTGTTATGCTTGCTGTGTACCATCTCATCCATTTTCATGACTTATACCACTACTGATAAATTGATGAATTCTCAATCTCCATCTTTAGACTTGTAGTACACTTTAAAACTTTATTTCTGACTGTATGGAAAAGAGGCTAGTTGTCCTCCAATTACCATTCTCCCCTCTTTTTTTCTGTAGTAACAGAATCTCAAATTTTAACTGAATATGGCCATTCGGATTTCCCAGGATCCCTTCCACCTAGATGTGGCTATGTGAATCCTAAGCTCTGGCCAATGGCATGTGAGAAAAAGCCAAGTATGCATGATTAATATGGTAAATTTTTGTACATTTTACCATATTTTTTTTAAAGTGTGAAAATTCTACCTTGTGTCTTCCAAAGAAAAGGGGCTGCCTCCAACCCCCCACCTTCTTTTTCCCCTTCCCACTGGGTGGAAGGACCCAGCCAATTAGGTGGTAGGTGACATTCTGGACCATGTGGAGGAGCCAACACACTGTCTGGTGCAGCGAGACAGAAAACACTGTGTCCCTAACACCATGGAGCTACCCTATCAGCCTGTATTGCTTACACTTGGACTATTAATGGGAAGATGGAATAAACTTTTACCTTTATGCTACTATGGCTATGTTTTATCTTTGTAACAGTGACTAAACCTAATCCTACCTAATATTATTCAACGTTGTCAATTCATTGTGTCATGATCACCTTAGATGCACTGTGTAAACTTCGAGCTTCTAACCCCAGCTCAAACCTACCCAGTCTCTAAAGTCAGCGCAGTTTACATAGTTTGCTTTTCTCCCTTATCCTTCTAAATCCCATCCTCACTACCAAGACCTGACAATTATACTTTCCTAATTCCTCTCCATTTTCTCTTCCTCTCCACTCCCACTCTCTCTCTCACCAAGACTAGTCTAATTAACAGATCTCCTCTTCATTCCATCTGTCTTCCATACTGCCGCTAGAGTTATCTTTCTGAAGTACAAACCTGTTGTTCTTTTCTTTTTTTTTTTTTTTTGTTTTTGTTTTTAATTTGTGGGGGCGGGTATGTGGGTAGTTCCCTGGCTGGGAATCGAACCCAGGCCACAGCGTTGACAGCGCCAGCACCGAAGCCTTAAGCCACTACACCCAGGGAACTCCCTGTTCTTTCTTAAAACCTTCAGGTTCCTCATTGTCTACAGATAAGTCAAAATTCCTTCTCATGGTGTTTAAACTCTAGCTCTTCCCTAATCTTCCAGTTTCACATCGAGTCACTGTCCCCTCCCTCCTGTCCCCAACATCTACCCAGAGGTGACTTTACTTCCCCTTTGCTTATTTGTTGTTCCTCGAGCACACTGCTGTCTTCCGTTGTTAATGCTGGCCTTGGTGCCAGGGACTGGACGTGCACACCCCACCTGTGCCTCCTTGCCTGGTAAACTGGTGCTTGTGTCTGAGGCCAACCTGAAGCATCTTATTTGTAAAGGTTTCCTCCACCTTGCCGAGGCAGAACTACTACTGCCTCACACAATACCCCACTTATCCCCTACCTACCTTCCTAGATAACTGCAGTGTTCACAAAGGCAAAGATTACATCTGTCTTCTCCTGATACTGCCAGTGCCTCAACACCCCAGTATCAAGCAACAACAAATACAGTATCAATAATAATAGCAGCCAACATCTATCTGAGCTAGACTCTTTTCTAAGTACTTCAATGTTCATAACGCTGTCAGGTCGGTCCTATTATTTTAGAAGATTAGGGACACTTCAGAGGTGAGAAGTCAAGTAACTTGAAGTCACATGTGCTTTAAAACATGCACTAAATCTTACAGGCATACTGATATGAAATATATGATATTTTTACTAAGTAATTACTATGTGACTTACATAATGCCAGGTGTTCTGGGGTGGGAAATTAGTATATACTGTGGTAAAATTAGAGAAAAAACATGAAATGTTTTTGAAGAGATGCAAAATAAACAAAACAAAGTATTCTTATAGGTGACACCAATGTAAAAATGAGACATTATTCATGAATAACTCTAAAGTGACTGAAAATGTACACTTTTTATTTACATGGTATTTAGTAATAAAGGACATCATTTTTCAATAGAGAAAAGAAATCATTTAGAGCAGTAGTTTTCCAAGTGTGGTTCATGAACCCCTGGGACATTGAAAGCCAGAAGTCCATAAGATCAAAGTTATTTTAATATTTTAGTATTATTACAAAAATACTTATTTGCCCTTTTCATTGTGTTAACATTTGCATTGATGGTATGAAGGCAAGGTTGGGGAAGACGCCAGGTGCCTTAGCTAAATCAAGGTGGTGCCACTGAACTTCACTAGCAGCCATTCATTCATCACTGCCATATATTCATATTAAATAAGAAAAAAAAAGAGGCCAATTTCACATTAAGAATGTCCTTGAGAAAACAACAAAAATTGTGTTAACTCTCAACCATTGAGTAATTGAAGGTCTTTTCAATATTCTCTGTGACAAAAACGTAAGTACATATAAAACACTTCCCAAGCTGCCTTAAAGAAAAGCACTTGTGCATTAGAGTTGGGAATGAACTAGCTGCTTTTTTGGTGGAGTATTATTTTACTTGGAAGATAAACAATTTTCATGGAATACCATTTCTGCTTGATAGGACCTTAACAAACTATGTTTATTCAGATGGGTATATGACACATTTTTTCAAAGATGAAATGAGCCTACCACTTTAAGGAAAACAGTGAAATTATCCATTGTCAATTATTAATTTTAAAGCTTTCAAGTGAAAATTAGAATTTTGGAAATGTTGGCTTCACCACCATGAGTTTGGCACCTTCCTAGTAGTTTGATGAGATTAGTGTGATATTAATGAGTGTGATTTTTTTAAATATTGTGTGATAAAATGTGTCAACATTTGAAAGATCTACATAACTCAGTGAACCAGTATTTTCCAAGTGACCAATGCATGATGTTTTAAAATCACAGATGGAGGTAAAAGATACAAGCAAGGATAGCTGCATTGAATCCAGACTTACAAGGGCCATATGATTGTTTTAATGCTTTGCTATAGCTATTTTGAAATTCCCAATAATTTTTAAACAAGGAGCCTTGCATAATTTTGCACTGGAGCCTGTAATTACACAAGCAGTCCTGGATCCAATGAAAGTGCAAAGGCAGACCAATGGATTTTAACATAGTAGAGTATAAAAAGTTCAAGTTCCACATTGCAACTAATCTTCAAGAAATTATTACTTATCAAGTTATGGTATACTATCAAGGAATAGTCACAATTTTCTGAAATGGTTTCAAAATACTCCTTTTCCAATTATGTAGGTAAGGCTGGATACATTCACATACTTCAAACAAAACAACATATCTCAAGAGACTAACGACAGAAGCAAGTCCAACTTTCTTCTTTTAAGTCAGATAGCAGAGATCTGAAAAAATGTAAAATAATGCCACTCTTCTAATTTCCAGAAGTTATTTTTCATAAAAATATATTATTTGTATTCATACAGGTATATTTATCATTATTTCTTAACAAAATAATTTTTTTTAGTTTTTCAGTTTTAAATTCTGTATGATAAATATCAATAAACAAAAGCTCTCTTGTGTCCTTAATTTTTAAGAGCCCCAAGGCCAAAATGTTTGAGAACTGCTCATTTACAATGAGATACATTAAAAATACATTGACAACAATAGACTCCTACCTCATTTCAATCATCATGTCTTCAAGTAACTCTGATGAATCCCTGCTATATATTCGGACGTAGAACTGACTAGGAGAGATGATATACTCCACAAAGACCCCCACGAGGGTACTGGTATCTAATAGTGGCAGTCTGCATAACTGCTTGTCCTGTACAGCATCGGGTGGGATATCATGATTTGCCATTGCCAGGTTGAGCAGTGATTTGTCAATTTCTACTTGCTACAAGTTCAAAAAGAAATCAAAGAAACCACTGTAAATCTTTGCGTGCCATTTCAAACTCCATGACAACATTTCTCAAAGTATATGTCATGAGTCACCTTTATCAGCTGGGAAATTATAAAAGTTAAGATCCTTAGGCTTTAGTCCGGACTTAGTATAAATAATTCAGAATATCTGGAAAAGGGGCACAAAATTATGTATTTTAAAAATTCCCTAGGTGATCCTCACCTATGTTAAAACATGAAACCCATTGCCTTATGACATTAGGTAAAGAGTTAAAAGTGTGTTACACAACTGCTTTACACAAAATTAAAAACATGGTACTTCAAATACTCAGGCTGAACTAAGATTCTCATTCTACACAATCCTACCAAGGTAACTTGAAAGAATGAATTAAATTTCAGACTAATCTTCCAATCAAAAATAGGATTTCTCCAGTGGTTACCAGAGGGTAAGGGAAGAGGGGGTGGGAGAAGAGGGAGGAGGCGTCAAATATGTGGTGACAGAAGGAGAATTGACTCAGTGGGGTGAGCACCTAATGCAACACATAGACAATGTATTGTAGAACTGTACACCTGGAACTTATGTAATTTTACTAACCACTATCACCCCAATAAATTTAACAATAAAAAAATCGAATTTCTCAAACACTCTCATTCTAAAACATATTATTCTCCTTTAGTCCTTCCTATTATCCTCTAGAAAACATAGCAGGCTCTCCTAACAAAATGCTTTCCTGAAAGAAATGAAGGAAAGCAGGTATGGAGAGTAGAAAGGAAGAAGAGTAAGCAATTAATTTAGTAATCACAACAAAATAAGTAACAGATGAGAACACAAAAAGGGAGGACTGTGCAGAGATAGAATGAATGAGAAAAATAAAGGCTCCCTCTAACTGAGGACAGACATGACACAGTTTGCAGCCATTGCTGAGTTGTACAGCTAAAGCAAAGCTCCTCGATTCTTCCCTTTAGAGCCCTCTAGGGTTTTCCAGCCTATGTTGTGAAAAACATGGACAGAGAATAAATGATGTCATCTTGAGAGACCTGACAAATCTTTAAAGCCATCTGAAAACTTTAAAATGAGACTTGAGGGACAGTTAGTTATATAAATAACTGAAAACCAGAATAAATGTTGCATAAGGTGACTACAGATCAAAACTCCAGTCTCTTCCAAGAAATCACATACCTAGAAGTAAGACCTTTCTAAAACAGAATTTTGGTTTAAGAAAACATTCACTAAGTCACTTTACCAAATGCTGAATCCCCGGTGCATAAGTCTTTAAACCTTACTCACCAGTTGTAAAGGCTTTACCACCAGATTAGGCTTCTTGCAAATCTGTTCTGGCTCTTTACGGTTTTTAAAAGAGCAATCCCATGTGGTCTCCTTGATAGCAGCAGTATACAGTGAATTTCTAGGGGGACTGGAGACGTAAGTTTTGGAATCTATTTTCTTCTCTGATTGAACTGAACACGAATTTCTTATGGATGAAACAGCTCCATCTGAAATGACCAATAGAGTAGCCTAAGTATATCTATTAAAATAACTTGTATAACTGTGACTAAGCCTATTTGGGAAGACAATGATAAATAAGAGATATGAATTTGTCTTTGTAGATCTTTAAGTATAGAGACTCAGGAAAGTTCTAGATGGGAACAAATCTTTACGTTGCAGTAGAGAGGGCAAATCTGGTAAGGTTTATTAAACTTTGATGAAAGATTTATTTTTAACATTCTGATTTCAATTTATATCTCATTCAACTCTAGCAGTAAACATTTGTTGTCACTTAATGCACCATGTATGAAGTCCATAATATGATGCCTTAATTTTTAGGAAATTCTCAAATGAATTATATGTTATATTTTGTTCAACTTTACATGCATATGATGATTACAAGAGTTTGGCACATTAAAACAGACCCCAGCTATATCTAAAACCATAATAACTCCTGAAAAATAAACTAATAAGTGCACAAAGAGGTAGGTACAAGAATATTTATCACAGTATTTTTTCATAATGATAAAAAAATGGATACAATCTACATGTCCATCCATAAATTAGTTAAATGAATTATAATAGAGTCACATAAAAGAATTATATGTAGTTCAAAAGGATATAATAAATCTATATATGCTGATATTAAAAAGCATCAACAATATATGAAGTATAAAAAGCAAAGACTTATACAATACTTATATAATACTGTTTTGCATAAAAAAAAGATCTTACATATGATCTACAACTGTATTATAAGAAGTGTTCCAGAAATGGGCCCACTAAAACTACCATCACGAGTTACTACCTCTGCATTGTTGGAATTGTTTAAACAAGCAAATGTTACTTTTGTAATTTTTTTAAAAATCTAGGTATGCTTACATACAGTACATTGAAAAAAAGTCTGGAAGGCTACATAAAACGATAACAGCATTTTGGTGGAGGTGGTAAAACGATGGGAAATGTTCACTTTCAACTTTCTATTCATTTCTGTTGTCTGAATTTTTTAGAGTGAACATGAGTTATTTTAATCAGAAAAATCAACAAAGATACATTTATGCTGTGGAAAAAGTAGCTGTCCATCATAATCACCTGTAGAAACTTATAAAAATACAAGTACAATTTTGTACTATTGAGGGAACTGAGGAAAGTGTAAATAGGGAGTCTCTGTATTAGTTCTTAATAACTGCATGTGAATCTACAATCATATCAAGAAAAATTAAAATAAGAAAAAACTAAGCCACAATAATACCAAAACATACAAAAATCAAGTACCTAAATGCAATGTGGTATCCTGGAGTGGATCCAGAAACAGAAAAAGAACAATTTGGGGAAAAACAGTAAAATCAGAGTAAAATTTGGAGTTTAATTAATAGTAATGAACCAATGTTAATTTCTTAGTTTTGATAAATATATTATATAATGTAAGATGTTAACATAGTAGACTCTCCATTAACTAGAACTCAAGCAACCAGCAAATTTGCTTGCGAGTGCCAGTTGCTTGAGTTTCGGTTAACAGATAGTCTGCTTACATTTACCCAGCATCTACCAGTTCCCATGGGTGCCAGTTAACTTAAGAGTCTACTGTATTAGGAAAACTGGATAAAGGGCATACGGGAACTCTGTACTATCTTTGCAACTTTTCTGTAAATCTAAAATTACCCCAAAATAAAAAGTTTAATAAAACACAAGTGCTGGGGCCCAATGCACACCCATTTATTCTCAATCTCCATGTATTTCTAAATTGCTTTTGAAACACAGACAGAGGTAAGAACCACTAAACTACCTAGTGCTTCCCTACCATATCACACCATTGCAGAGAAATGAATTCTTCAGCAATCATCTAAAAATCTGGAAATGAAGTAAGTAAATTTTAAAAATTCAGATGGTCTTTATTAATAATAAAGTTAGCTTTATTATAACAAATATCAACAGAAAGAAGATTACATATATAACATTTTCAAGGCTAATGTGTAATCTCTTTGGTTGATGCTGCTATAATAAAGAATCTTGAGAGCTTCTAGCAGGGGAGCACATCTACTCATAACTCCTTGACCAAAGAATGGTCCTCTCCTCTGTCAGGGAAGGTCATCCTCACCCGACCGAGCACAGAATGCAACACACAGATGATGTATTAGAGAATTGTACACTTGAAACCTATATAATCTTGCTAACCAATGTCACCCCAACAAATTTAATAACTAAATATTTTTAAAATAAAAATATAAATAAATAAAAAAAGAATCTTATATAACTCATGCTTTCTTTTTCCCTGTTCTTCCAGGAAAAATGAAAAATCAAATTTGCATCATATTATAATTCAACTCACCAGGTGGTAGAGGCTTCATATCAGCATCAAACAGCAGTAAGTCTTGCTCTCCTTCCCTGAACTCAACGTGGAGAATGTCACTAAGAGCTCCAACAAGTTCTGTCACATTCAAGAAGCCCAATTTTTTGGGTGAAAGTTGCTCTTTAAAAATTGCCTGTTACACACACACACACACACACACACACACACACACGAATAACATGAAACAAAATGTTAGAAAATAGAAATATAATATATAGAGATACCCCTGGACAATGCTTTAATTTGGACTTAGCCAAGCTAAATTTGTAAGGATCAGTGAACTCAGGTATTAGAGTAATACAAGTACAATACAAACCAAGAGACGTATAATCCCTCACTATAAAACTTCTAGGGCAACTTCAAGTTCCTTTCAGAGCACATGGTAAAATGAAGTGAAAATTAGACCTTTTTACCTCTCATTTTTAACAATGTCTGATTATAAAGCAAAGTCTTAAAAAAAGGGGGATGGGGGAACGCACAAAACACAAAAATTACAATGAAGCTGTGATCTCTATTTTCACTACCACTTTCAACATGCAATAAGGTATTTTTAAAATACATCTTTAAAATTTTGAGATGCAACAAAATGGTGGCAAGAGGGACCTCCAAAAAACTGCTCTGGAGATTACAAATAAGGAAACACCTATACTTCAACCCTCTACACATTGCACAATCACAGCTAAGAAACCCATGTATCATATTAAGGTACCTACAGGTGGGCAGAGAGTTAAAGGAAAAATAAAGGGAAGAGTGGGGAGCGGCCATGGGGGTCCCTGCTTGGAACTCTACTGCTTGGGGAGGGAAGAGGAAAAGGCAGTGGGAGAGCGTCCAAGCCTCACTGGGTTCTTGGGACAGAGGAAAGGGGACCCAGAGACGGAGCCTGAGATATCGCACCCACCTCATTTTGGGCCCTAGAGATGCAGATGGGTCTGCAAACAGCAGCGGGTGGACTTTACTCTGGTTCCCAGAGGAGGGGGCGTGACTGGGCAGTGAGGAGCCACAGCACCAACACTCTGGCTGGGAAAGGGAAGGAGAGAGGGCAGCACGTGCACTTCTCAGCCCACAACCAGCACAATCTGAAAGACCAGCAAACAGGACTGACTCCAAAGCTCAGGGCAGAGTCCACATGTAGGGCAAACATAGAGCAGAAAGGTACAATCACATCCAAACTCCCTGCATGACCCCCAGAGCCACAGGAAGAAAACAAAGCCATAAATGCCTCTTGCCCACAGACTTCTGCCTGCCCAGTATCAGAAGCAAACACCAAAGAACTTACAGCTGGGAGGGTCCAGGGAGGCTGCAAAAAATGAGAAACCAGAAAATTAAAGAAATGGGGACAGATGACCCATCAGAAACAGAGCTCAAAACAACGATTATAAAAATGCTTAAGGAAATGAATGATAATTTCAACAGAGAGATAGCAAACATTAAAGAAGACTTACAAACCATTATAAAGGACCAGAGAGAGATAATGACTACATTAACTGAAATGAAGAATGGAATAGAAGTCACCAAAGTAGATAAAATAGAAGCACAAAGCAGTGATTTGCAAAAAACACTCATATAGAACAGACAGTATGAGAATCCAGAAAAATGAGGATGGTTTGAGATGCCTCTGGGACAATTGTAAGCGGAAGAATATTAGGAGCATAGGTCTACCAGAAGGGACAGAGGAAAAGCAAGGGATCAAGAAATTATTTGAAGAAATGATGACTGAAAATTTTCCTAACCTGGAGAAGGAAATAGACATACAAGTCCAGGATACACACAGAATCCCAAACAAGATGATCCCAAACAAGAACATACCAACACACATCATAATTAAAATGGCAAAAATTAAAGAAAAAGAGAAAATTCTAAAAACAGCAAGAGAAACGCAAGTAGTAACTTACAAAGGGACACCCATTCAACTCTCAGCTGATTTCTCACCATAAACTTTACAAGCCAGAGGGGACTGGCAGAAAATATTCAATGTGATGAAAACCAAGAATAATGTATCCAGCAAGGCTAGCTTTCAAAACTGAAGGACAAATAAAGAGCTTCTCAGATAAGAAAAAGTTAAAGAAATACAATACCACCAAGCCACTGCTACAAAGAATGTTAGCGGGCCTTCTTTAAGATAGGAGGAGGGAGGGGAGAGTGGGTAAAACAAGGGAAAGGGATGGAGAAATTTAGTTTGATTGTTAACATAGAATTGAAAACAGCTAAGAAAGAAAACTCATGGACACAGTCAATAACTTAGTAGTTACCTGAGGATAAGGGGGGAGGGAAAAGGGACAGGGACACAAATAAATAAATAAATAAATAAATAAATAAAACTATATAGTGATGGAAAGAGAACTGACTCTGGGTGATAAACACATACTACAACACACAGAACATGTAATGTAGAATTGTACACCTGTGACCTATGTAATTTTTACTAATCAATGTCACCCCAATAAATTAAAAAAAAAGAAACAATATTTCCTTAAAAGTTTTATTATGATTTCACCCTTGAAATTGGGATAAATAAGCAGGTATCAGTGCATTTCCTACAGTATACTGTTTTATTTTCTTGCCTTGAAAAAGAAGAAAAATTATACCAAATAGAGAAGATAATATATAAAAAATAAGTACTATGTTTAAACTGCATACAGAGTTAGTAAGTTTTCCCTTATTAATAAGAACACCCATTAAAATGTTCAAATACTTAATAAAACTTTTGTCTTCCAAACCAAAGTAAAGCAGTTGAACTAATCATAATTATTGCTCTCTTCCTCTGACTAGGCATATGTAGGAAATCCTTGCTCTGACTTAATCAACTTACAAGATATTGACAGGAACACAGAAGGCAAACATTCGAAGAAATCCGCAAGATGGCGACCAGAGAGGAGGTCCCTAAAACCTCTCCTGGAAACCACAATTAAACGGCCAGCCAGGATCCAACATGGGAGAAACCCTGAGTGGCACAGAGACAACTGAGAAATCCATGCATCGTAAGGAAACACCTGAAGTTTCCCGAATGAACTTCAGGAAGCAGAGAGACCAAGGAGTGCCATGCTCTGCCTTTAAATGCTGCTGGAAACCAGAGATACAGCTTAAACACGTCCCCTTTCCTCCAAAACTTGCCCCCAGCGCCACCTAGTGTCTTCTCTACAGCAATACACCACAAAAATACTAATCAGAGAAATAAAGTGATCTCCTGGGCTCTGCTGGAAATAAAGTCCTCATACCAAAGAAGAAGAAGACAACAGACAATATGAGTACCTTAGGATTTAAAGCTGCTCAGAAAGAAGATGAAGAATCTCCAGAAAAAGATCTTACAGATCTAGAAATTTATTACTTGACAGAGAATATAAGATAGCCATTCTAAAGGCTCTCAGAGAAATGAAAATATACTGGCAAAATACCATAGCTGAGATGAATGATCTCAGAAAGGAAATCCATGACCAAAAGGCACAGTTTAACAAAGAAATTCAAACTATAAGGAAGAACAAGATGGAAATTTGAGAGATAAATAATACAATAAAAGAAGTGAGAAATGAAATAACTGCCATAGAAAACAGGGCCAACCAGATGGAGGAAAGAATTAGTGATATTGAAGATCAGAACATGGAAACATCTCAGAAAGAGGAAGATAGGAAATACAGAACCAAAAGGATTGAAAAAACTCTGCAAGAACTATCTGACTCCATCAGACAAAACAACATTAGGATAACAGGATTGGAAGAAGGAGCAGAGCACTCTACAGAACACATAAACAAATCATAGATGAGAACTTTCCAAACCTATGGAGAGACCTGGAACTCCAAATTCAAGAAGAAGATAGCTTCTCTAGCACAGACCCTAGCAGATCTTCCCCAAGACACAGTGTACTGAAGATGTCAAAAACCAAAGACAAAGAGACAATTCTCAAGGCAGCAAGAGAAAAATGAACTATAACCGATAGTGGTAAACCCATCAGGCTGGCATCAGACTTCTCAGGAGAAATTCTACAAGCTAAGAGGGAGTAGACTCAAATATTCAAAATATTAAAAGAGAGAAATTTCTGGCTCAGAATAAATTATCCAGCAAAATTATCCTTCAGATATGAAGGAGAAATAAAGAACTTCTCAGACACACAGAAGCTGAGGGAATTAGCTCAGCTTGAAATAGCATTTCAAGAAATACTGAAGGAGGCTCTTTGACCCAAAACAAAACATCAGAGTAAATGGAATAGAGTTGGGACAACAAAAAAGAAACAAAAATAAAAAGGATAAATTTTAAAAAGGAAGTAATTGTCATAGGAAATCCTCATATATCAATCATAACTCTAAATGTTAATGGAGTGAACTCACCAATAAAAAGACACAGAGTAGCAGATTGAATCAAAAAACAAAATCCATCCATACGCTGTCTCTAAGAGACACACCTCAGTCATAAGGACAAACAGACTCAGAGTGAAAGGATGGGAAACAATACTCCATGCAAATGGCAACCAGAGAAAAGATGAAGTTGCCATACTGATATCTGATGAAAAAAACTTCAGGTTAAAAAAGGTAACAAGACAAAGATGGACATTACATAATGATAAAAAGCACAATACACCAAGAAGACATTACACTAATTAATATATATGCTCCCAATCAGGAAGCACCAAAATATACAAAGCAACTACTAACAGATCTGAAAGGAGAAACTGACAAAAGCATAATCATTGTGGGAGACTTAAACACCCCTTAACAGCCATGGACAGATCACCCAAACAGGAAATAAACAAGGAAACATCAGATCTAAATGACACATTACAGCAACTGGACATAATTGGCATTTACAGAACACTTCATCCAGCAAAAAACGACTATACCTTCTTTTCTAGTGCACATGGAACATTCTCAAGGATAGACCACATGCTGCAACACAAAAGTAGCCTCAGCAAATTCAAGAAGATCGAAATCATACCAAGTATATTCTCAGACCACAAAGCTCTGAAATTGGAGATCAACTGTAAAAAGAAAGAAGAAAAAAAAAAAACCACACATACAAGAAGATTAAACAACATCTTATTAAAAAATGACTGGATAAAAGAATGAGTAAAAGAATAGATTAAAAATACATAGAGACTAATGACAATGAAAATACAACATATCAAAATTATTGGGATGCAGCGAAAGCATTAATAAGAAGAAAATTTATATCATTACAGGCCTATCTTAAGAAGCAAGAGGAATCACAAGTAAACATTCTAACATCCCATCTTAAAGAACTAGAAAAAGAAGAACAGAAAACACCCAAAGTCAGCAGAAGGAAAGAAATAATAAAAATTAAAGGAGAGCTAAATGAAATAGAGAACAGAAAGACAATAGGAAAATAATGCTACAAAGAGCTGGGTCTTTGAGAAAGTCAACAAAATTGACAAACCCCTGGCTAGACTAACCAAAGGCTGAAAGGAAAGGACACAAATACCCAAAAATTAGAAATGAAAGGGGAAAAATTACCACTGATACCACAGAAATACAAAAGATTATAAGAAAATATTATGAAGGGCTTTATGCCATGAAATTTAACAACCTAGAGGAAATGAACAAGTTCCCAGAAACCTATAGCCTACCTAGCCTGAACCATGAAGAACTGGATTATCTAAATAGTAAAGAAATTGAAATGACTATCCACAACCTCCTAGAGGCAAAAGCCCGAACCAGATGGTTTCACCAATGAATTTTACTAAGCATTCAAAGAAGGATTAACACTTATCCTCTTCAGACTCTTCCAAAAATATTGAAGATGAGGCAATACTTCCTAACACACTCTATGAGGCCAACATTACTCTAATACCAAAGCCTAGTGAAGACAACACAAAAAAAGAAAACTACAGACCATTATCTCTGATGAACACAGATGCAAAAATCCTAAACAAAATATTAGCAAATAGAATACATCAATGCATCAAAAAGATCATACATCACAATCAAGTGGAATTCAGCCCAGGAGTACAAGGATGGTTTCGCATATGAAAATCAATCAACGTGATACACTACATAAACAAAATGAAAGATAAAGACCATATGATCATATCAATTGATGCAGAAAAACCATTCAACAAGATACAATATCCATTTATGATCAAAATACTGAATAAAATGGGTATAGAAGGAAAATACTTAAATATAATAAAGGCCACATATGACAAACACTCAGCTAATATACTGAATGGGAAAAAGCTGAAGCCCATTCCCCTAAAATCAGGAACAAGACAGGGATGCCCCCTGTTATCACAGCTACTCAATATAGTATTGGAAGTTCTAGCCAGAGCAATCAGGCAAGAGAAAGGAATAAAAGGTATCCAAATTGGGAGAGAAGAAGTCAAATTGTCACTATTTGCAGAAGACATGATCCTTTATATAGAAAATTTTAAAGACTCCACCAGGAAACTATTAGAAATAATAAACAAATACAGTAAAGTCACAGGATACAAAATCAACATACAAAAATCAACAGCATTCCTATACACAAACAATGAATTTTCAGAAAAAGAAATGAGAAAGTCAATACCTTTTGCTATAGCAACAAAAGGAATGAAATATCTGGGAATTAACAAAGAACATGACAGACTTTGATGGACTTATACATGGAAAACTATAAGACACTTCTGAAAGAAATTGAAGAGGACACAAAGAAATGGAAAGATATTCTGTGTTCATGGATAGGAAGACTTAACATTGTTAAAATGGTCCTATTACCCAAAGCAATTTACAGATTTAATCAATTCCCATCAAAATTCCACAATCACACTTTCACTTAATAGATTAAAAAAAAAATTGTCAGATTTTTATAGAATCACAAAAAGACCTCGAATTGCCAATGTAATACTACATAAAAAGAATAAGGCTGGGGGTATCACACTACCCAATTTCAATTTAAACTACAAAGCATCAATAATCAAAACAGCTTGGTATTGGTAGAAAAACAGACACATAGACCAACGGAACAGAATTGAAAACCCAGAAATAAATCCACAAATTTATGGACAAATAATTTTTGATAAAGGAGCAAAAAATATGCAATGGGGAAAAGACAGCCTCTTCAGTAGATGGTGCTGGGAAAACTGGAAAAACACATGCAAAAGAATGAATCTGAGCTGTGAACTCTCACCACATACTAAAATTAAATCAAAATGGATTAAAGACCTCCACATAAGACCTGAAACAATAACATGTATAAAAGAAAACATTGGTACTGAACTTACAGACCTAGGGCTCAAGGAAGACTTCATGAACCTAACCTCAAAGGCAAGGGAAGTAAAAGCAAAAATAAATGAATGGGATTATATCAAACTAAAAAGCTTCTGCATAGCAAAAGAAACCATCAACAAAACAAAAAGACAGCAAACTAAATAGAAAATATTTACAAACAATGCATCTGATAAGGGTCTAATATCTAAAATATATAAAGAACTAATACGACTTAATAGCAAAAAAACAAACAACCCAATTAAAAAGTGGGCAGAGGACCTAAACAGACACTTCCCCCATGAAGAAATACAAATGGCCAACAGACATATGAAAAAATGCTCATCCTCATTACTTATCAGGGAAATGCAAATCCAAACCACATGAGATACCACCTCACACCTGTTTGAATGGCTATTATCAACAAGACAAGGAATAACAAGTGCTGGGGAGGCTGTGGAGAAAAAGGAACTCTCACACACTGCTGGTGGGAATGCAAATTGGTACAGCTGCTATGGAAGACGGTGTGGAGGGTCCTCAGAATATTGGGAATGGATTTACCATACGACACAGCAATCCCTTTTCTGGGTATTCACCCAAAAAAACTTGAAAAGCTTGGTCCACAGAGACTTATGTACCCCAATGTTCATTGTAGTGCTTTTCACAGTGGCCAAGGCATGGAAACAACCAAAGTGCCCTATGACAGACGACTGGATAAAGAAGCTGTGGTACATATACACAATGGAATATTACTCAGCTATAAGAAAAGATGAAATAATGCCATTTGCGACAAAATGGATGGGCCCAGAGATCATCATGCTAAGTGAAATAAGCCAGACAGAAAAAAACAAAAACCATATGACTCCACTCACATGCAGAATATAAAAGTGAAAGTAACAAAGAAACAGACACACAAAAAAACTCATGGACACAGTCAATAGTTTAAGAGTTATTTGGGTGGGAGGTAGGGGTTGGGAGAAGAGGGAGGAGGTGGGAGAGAAGGGAGCAGGAGCCAAATATATGGTGATAGAAAGAGAACTCACTTTGGGTGGTAAACATATAATGCAACAAATAGATGATGCACTGTAGAATTGTACACCTGGAACCTATGTAACTCTTGATAACCAATGTCACCCCAATACATCTAACAATAAAAACATTTCTATTAAAAAAAAGAGGCAAACATTCTAAAAGGACTGATACCTGACAAGAGGGTGGGACTGCTACAGTGCATACCTTTCTTGCTCACGTGATGCTCTGAGACCCAACTCAACTCTTTATGATTTCTCCCAGAACACTTGTAAAACTGGGGACCTAGTATTAGGTCATGGTTAAAAGGGTCACACCTACAACCATATCACACCTATAGCCAATCATGAATATCCCGAGAGAGAAAGATTTGGTAGAGGACAGGGGAAGGGTAGTAATGAATTAGACTCAGTATCTCTAACTTCTTTGCATATTACATATTATTGTCTCATTTCCTTTAATATTCATGAGTCTTTTTAATGGTTTCTCTACCTTCTCTGTAAGTGCTTAGTTTCATGAATATGCAATTCAGTTGAACAAAAGGCTAGTTTGGCAAGAATTTTTAATGTAAATTATTAATGTTTTAATAAATGATATTTAAATAAATTTCAAAAAGGTATACAGCAATAAGTAAGTCTCCATCCCACTCCTGTTGCACAATCACCCAGGAGCTCACCTCCCTGGAGGTAACCAGTATCACCAGTTTCTATTACTCAACTTTACTATAAATATTGTCTGTGGATTTTTTTGTTTTGCTATCTTGTTTCTCTGTCTTTATGTGGAGCTTTAGGACAATCCAAAAACTATCTTTCTTCAATTAGCAATTGAAAGAGGAATCTTCAAAGAATGGCAGACTGTTGACCAAGTAGGTATTTTAAGAGGACGAATCATACAGGTAGCTTTTATGTCATTGTGGATAACAAAGGGTTACCAGGTGTTTCCAGAAGTTAGAGTAAAAGTTAAATCTATACTTACTACATATTTCTAATCATAGAGTTGAATTTCTGCCAAAGTCTGTTTACTAAGAAAAGCAAAGTAACTCCCCATAACATTAAAAGTTTTATTTTAATTTATCCAAGATTGTTGACTTATAACCTAACACTCTGAATTTTTACTACAGAAGCTACATTTGCTAAAATGTTTGTGGTAGAAAACTGCTCACTTCGAGCTATGAATCGAGCACAGGTTAATTTTACTCTTACATTTTGTGATAATTAAATTACAGACGTTATTCTGTAATTTCATTATTTGATAAGTGACTTTACTTGTTAATCCAAAAAACAAGAGTGTTTTAGCTTTTTACCATAGGCCTATTTTGGAAAGACAAAAAAAAAAAAAAAAAAAAAAAAAAAAAAAAAAAAAAAAAAAAAAAAAAAAGCCAAAACAACACAAAAAACAAAAAACAACTTTGTGGTTCTAAAAGATTCATTTCTTTAAAACAATGTGAATTAAAATTTTCTCCATCATTATGTAAGAGGTGATGTGTATCTTTCCTAAGTTTTCTTCTTTTTCTTCTACTATGAGTTAATATTTATTGAACAATTACTACGTGGCAGGCACTGTTCTAAGTACTGCAAGTCATTTAAACGTCACAAAACACTATGAAATTAGGCATTATTATCCTGACATTACATATCATCTATAAAATAGCAGAGGTGGTATATCTTAACTTTTATGATGTAGTATCTCACAATATCCACATGATAGTTTGCAGTTATAAACTGCAAATATGATCATTTTTATAGCATGGTAGGTAGTTAAGAAGTTGGGATTCTGAAGCCATGCTGTGCAGGGTTCAAATCCTGACTCCACCCATTACTAGCTATCTGACCCTTAGGCAATTTATCTCTCTGCCTCAGTTTGTTATGAAAATCAATTTAATACTATAGGAAAGGCATTCAGAATAGAGTCTGGCACACAGATAACATAACTGGATATATGCAATGCCTGAATTAACATTCTGCAACTCGATTTTTTTCACTAAACATGATGGTTCCAAAAATGCACAAGTCTAGCTCATTTATATTATCTACTACATATTATTCATTGTATAAAAGTGAATCCCAGTTTATCTATTCTCCTATTGATGGCCAGTTCATTTGTTTCCAGTTTTTTACTCCGCTACAACTGTACTTGTCTTACGTATGTCTTCATGTGTACATGTGTAAGTGGAACTGCTGGATGAGTGGGAGTGCGTATCTTCAACTTTACTTGATACCGCCAAAACACTCTTCAAAGGTAAAAATATCCTCCCCATTCATTATGAACTATTTATTAAGGACCACAGTCTTAACTCTTTTAGTAAAGAAAAGGACAGCAAAATAAAAACAAGATGTTCAAGTGCTAGAGCACAAACTTGGAGGATCCAAGGAATAGCAATAAAATTTCTATCTTTTGCAAAAAATATAAGCCATAAAAAATGATGGTGAAAAAAGAAAACACTTACCTCAAACTCTCCAAGCAGTTTAGAAATAAGCAAACCCTCTGGAAACTTGGACACAACCTAATAAATAGAAAATGAAATACAATATAAATAGATACCACTGGAATGTTGGGTGACAAAAATACCAAAATAAGACAGTATAAACTTAAGTATTATAGTAACAAAGGCAAAAAATAATATTATTATTGAGTAAATGAATTGAAGTTACAATATTTTTAAATCAGTTTCCAGTTTTAAAAACTGGTTATAACAACAACAACAACAACAACAAAAACCAGTAACTTCTAACATTTCCAGAGGTAAGAAATAATTTTTGCACAATACTGCAATATCAAAACTCTCCAGAAATTCCTACAGCTATAGAAATTTCTCTTTAGCTCAGCTAACATATTGTATTTATCTTCAGCTTACATAAAAAAAAAAATTCCACAGCATAATTTTTATTTTAAATGGTAGCAAAGAAATATAATGGACACTGTATAAAAATACGATTAAGTAAAAAGAAAATATCCAAAGGTAATAGCCACTGTGTACGATGTGCACATAAAAATACCCATATTTAATATAAAAACAGATTATTTCTATAGCCATTTTAAAAATATCACACCATACCTTTCCATGTCCATAAATATAGAGTAATATGTTTACTGGCTACAGTTTTCAAAATAGTCAATATACTTAAATTTGTTTACTCAATCCTCTATTTATGGCTGTTTCCTGTTTTCCATCATCACAAATATTGCAACAATTGCATTTTGCACACTTGGTCAATTATTTTTTAAGATAAATTCCTAGAAGTGGACTTATTTTATCCCAATAAAGTATAAAGAGTTTTGTGTTTTCCTAGATTTTTCCGGATAGTATGTATTTTACTAAAAATTCTAATCAAGCTTCAGAAAAATAAAAAGTAAAAATTATTCCAAAATTCTGTGACCCAGAGACAGTTGTTGCATTTTAGAAAACACCTTCAGAAACCAATTTCACATTATTCATGATTTTACATGAAAGGACAGTACTAAACATGCTATTCTGTAAAATCTGTTTTTAAAGAGATACTTCCATGTAAATAAATTGAGATATACATAAACTTTCTTATGAGTCACATGATATTCCCTAGTTAGGGAATTTAATTAACCAATCTTTTATCAAGGAATGCTTAATATTTCTCTAACATATTATTATCATTAAAGAGTGATATTGAACAAATGTCCAAATAGGAAAATAGAGCCCGAATGCATCAAGGCTTTTGCATTTCTCCCAGTAAAAGCACAACAGCTGAAATGGAATAATAATATAAGGCAATAAGAGTCATAATGGCGCTCTGACTATTCAAATCACAATTAATAGCTCCTACCAAAAATTTAAGTGTATGTATCCATTGGTTCAATACATGATAGCCAAAGAGCTTTTACAAATTAATAAAGAGAAACAATAAGGCCATGGACATGAATAGGCAATTCACATAAGAAATACAAATAAATGGCTACTAAGCATATGAAAAGATGCTCAATGTAAAACTCAAGAGGAATAAATTACAACTTGGATTATTTTAATTTGGATAGTAACATTTCACTGTCAGTGGGAATGTAAAATTTGTTCAAACCTCTTAGCAGGCAATTTAGTAATGTTTTTCAAAATTTAAAATATTCAATACCTTTGGAAATTCTACTTCTAGATACATGTTCAAGGACATTAACTGCAACAGTTTTTTTAAGAGCCACAGCTAAAAATAACCCAAATGTTAATCAATAATGAATTTCATAAGTGAAATACTGTACATCAACACAATGGGATACCATACACTATTTAGAATGATATTTGACACACACACACACACACACACACACATATATATATATATATATGATATTGTAAAGATCTTTAACTGTTTGTTAATAATGGTTTTTTGGGGTGAGGGAAAGAAAAAAGGGAAGAGAGAGCCTTGACAGAGGATGTTACATTTTCTAAATGATTTTAAAAACATTAAAAATTTTTAATATGGTGATAGAGAACTAACTGTGGGTGATCAACACATAACACAACATATAGATTATGTATAGTAGAATTGTACACCTGGAACCTATGTAGTTTTTGCTGGCCAATGTCGCCCCAATAAATTTAACAATAAAAAAATTTTAGGAGTATGTCATTGTTTTATTTTTTCTGATCTTAAAAGAACTGTCACTTGATTTGCAGTGTATTTAAAAAGATCAGGTACAAGTATAAATATAAAAAGTACTGTAGGCAAATTAAACTTAACCACAAATGAAATCTAAATGTATAATCAATTATTCTTTATCCATTTCCCCAAAACAAAAAATACTTACGAATTTTATCTTATGTTTCAGCTCTAGATTGATAGTCCCTCCAGGTCCAATTTGTGCAATAACTGATTTGAAGGTGTTCTCCAACTACAAAAAAGGAAAAAAGTTCAAGTTACAGTCTTAAAAAAGAATAAATTTGAAGAGTATGTAAAGAAAACATCAAAGGAAATGTATTTTGATCAAATGGATAAAATACTGTTCTTAAGAGGCACTGTAACATTTCAGACCACATAAAATACGCTTAGAGTAGATGAAATCTTTATAAAATTAAACGTTAAAAATTTCCACAATAATTAACATTCTCTGTAACAATTACTCAATTCCACACTATTACCCAGAAAAAAATTTTGTAGTTTTCTTCTGTTTATAAAAGTATTTGGTGTTTACTGAACACATATTTAGTGAATGCCTAATGCAGAGAAGAGATGGGATGGTGGAAGGTGGCTGGGAGGTGGGAGTGAGTATGAGCCAGGGCACCAGTGGAATGACCGTCTGGCTCTGAAGGGGAGGAAGGAAAAACTCTTCTGTTTTAATAAAATGAAGGAAGAAAACCCTGTAAGGATATAGAAAGGCTCTGTGAATGTGCTATCAGAAGGTGGAGAGAATTACTATTTGATGGCGTCAGTGTTCTCTCTGAGTTCAGAAGCAAGGCCCACTTCTAAGAACAGAGGGAAAGGGAAGGAACTCACACAGTTGAGAAAGTGGAAAAATAAAGTTGAGGAAATAATAGATGATTATCTAAACTCAATAGGTAGGGAGTAAAGACAGGAAAGGCCTCAGTTAAGATAGCAGGGGTCTGAGGAGTTCAGTAGAGAAAAGCCCAGGGCACAGGGAAGCCCCAATAAGGTAAAATGATGGTGCATGGGAATAATTGAAAAAATAAACTGGAAGCACAGGAGATTATGATCAGAGAGGAGCATGGAGCATATCCAGATAGACAAGGTCCAATGAATAGCCATGAGAGGGAGACCTAAAGTGTAATGAAAGATCATGAAGTTATTTTAAAGATGTCTAAGTAAGTATAAAAAGATATATATTAGAAAAAACACAAAGATATAAAGAAAAACACAAATTACCTAAAATCCCATTACATAGATGCAATCATTATATATATTTTTTACTTTCTAAACTTTTAATTTTGTAACCTTCTTCTTACTGACATTTGTCCTGTCACTATTTACAAACTGTGACCTTTAAGGTCCATTTCTTCAAATGAAAAATGAAGATAATCTCAATATATCACAGAGTTGACAGGTCAATGGGATTGGGGGAAGGTCAGAGTCCTATGGTATCACCAGCTTCACAAAAGGCCTCAGTCTTAGGTTCTTTGTATTTCTTCCCTAACAGCTATGAGGTGAGTCCCTAAAGCTCTCTCAAGAACAATAAAAGAATCTAAAGATAACTGATTTTTCACATCCCAACAGGCTCCTATCATTTGAAGATTCAATACAATTTATTAAATTATCACTGTGCTAGGTATTTCAGGGGACAAAAAAAGGTCACATTTGACAGCATCATTCCTCTTAGGGCACTTAAAATTAAATAGGGAAATGAGATATATGCATAAACAGCTATAAGCTAAGGCTGACTCTAAGCACCACTGAAGAGGTACCAAAGGGCACAAGGCTAGATCACATTGAGTTATAAATATACAGAAGGCTTCCTTTTAGAAGGTTCTTGGAGAATGGGGAGAATATTGCAGAGAGAGGTGGTAGAGAGAGCAACAAAGGTAGAAAGAACTCCATGAACAAAGGAAAAAGTTTGCCTGAAGGCATTAGGGAAGTAGTGGAATAAAAATCTGGAAAAAGTAGACTGAAGTCTTATTAGAAAATACCTTAAACACCAAAAAGGAGTTTTTCTTGGTTACATAAGTAAAAACTGATGTCAGAGATTTTGAGCAAGGGAGAGATAATACCAGAATTTTAATCTGGCAGAAAATTAGATTAGAGGGGTAGACAACCAGTTAGGAGACCACTGCAACTCTCTGCACAAGAATTTTAACTAGGGTGCTAAGAGAGTATGAATAGAAAGGGGACATTACACATAAATTAAGAAAAAATACAATGGAGAAGAAGGGACTGCTAATTCTTCAGGGATGAATAAGAGACCAAGGAAACAGTTTCAAAGACTTCAAGTTTTATACAGAAAGCTAAAGGACCTTGAAACATAGAGGTAGGTTTTTGCAGGTTTTTAATCAATTTCAAGAGTTTGGGAAACTGGGAGGTAAAGGGCAGGACAGTGAATACAAGCGTGCTTTGTCTCTATGAAGCATGGCTTGTAACGGGGTCAGCGAACTGGCTATTGGTCAAATCTGGTCTACCATCTCTGTACAGCCCATGAGGTAAGAATGGTTTTGACATTTTTTAAATGGTTGGTGGTGGGGGGGAATAAAAATAATATTTTGTGACACAGGAAAATTATATGAAATTCAAATTTCAGTATCCATTAATAGTTTTATTGGAACACAGCCACACTCAGCCACTCACTCACATATTGTCCAAGGTTGCTTCAGCACTATAAGGGCAGAGTCGAACAATTACCACAGAGACCGCGTGGCCCTCAAAGCCTCAACTATGCATTCTATGGCCTTTTAGAGAAAATAATTGCCAAGCCTGGGCTTCAGATGTCAAAATAATGGGGTCTTACTAGGAACAGAATGCTTCTCAAGAAGATGAGAGGGAAAAAAGGGTTTTTTGCCTCAAGCTAAATGACTAAATCCTAAGCTAATTTTAAACTGAATGAAGTGAGGGAGATTTCTTAAAGTCTAGGTAACCTTGGGGATATATATAATTAGAGGGTAGAAATTATAATGTGGGGGGAAAAGAGTAAAAGGTGACTAGTGATTGACATGAGAAAAGTAATCAATAGGGTCCCTGATTTCAAGAATGCTTTAGTCTCAGATGCCCGTATACCTACCAAACACAAAGAATGGACAATAAATCAAGTGAACAAAAGATTCTAATATAGGGGCATATGTAAAGATGGAAAGTGCTCTCCCACAAAGAAGCCATAATTAGCAGGATCCTATAGGACCAGAGAAGAGCTTTGAATCAAAGAGATAAACACTTTAGAAAAATGGACAAAAACATGAATAGGCAATTGATAAAAATTAACACTAAGTAGACAATAAAAACACAGTTTAAACTCTAATAACTAGACAGTAATAGTCAGATAAGATTATTTGCCTATCCAATTGGAAAATTATTTTTATAATTGCCCATTTATTCATTCAACAAACATGTACTGAACACATACTATGTGTTTCACACTGTACAGTGAGCTGGGATACAGGGGTAAATAAACTAGATATGGTCACTGCCTTATAGAACTTGCAGTTTAGTGTGGGGAGAAAGACACAAAACAATCATGCAAATAAATATATAATTACAGTGATGGTAAATAGTATGAAAAAACCCCACAGAGGTCATGAAAGGATCACATGCCTGTAGGTGTTAGGAAAGGAGTGGGAGATTTAACTTAGATTGGGTTAGTAAGGAAGAGGAGGTCAGGGGAGGGTTTTCTGAGGAAGTGTCCATTTACACTGAGTACTGGCAAAGGTACCAGGAAGCAGCATTCACACACACTAATGTGAGTGCTAACTGAAACAACTTAAGAGAGAGGACAACCTAACTACATATACAATAAGCCATAAAAGTTCAGTGATTGCTTCTCTGGAAATTTATCCCATGGAATAATGGGATAAGACTGTCATCATAAGGTTATTTTTTTTAGAGGTTTTCCTTTTATATATACACAAAACACATTAATCCATTAAATTTGAGAGCACAGTACAAAAAAAAAAAACACTTCAATTAAATTCATCATTGTGGCAATGCTGTTCATATTCATGATGCCATTTTTTTGTTGTTGCTGTTTTGTTTTCTAATAATAATAGAGGAGACATAGAGCTGTTGGGTTGATATATATTTGGGGGACCCCCTCCCTTGACCCACACACCACCAGGGTGAACAGGAGGAAAAGGGAGGCCAGGGCCCACAGCAAAGTTTCATATCTTGAATGCAAGGGGGAAGGAGGAGAGGAAGAAAAAAAAACAGGAGAAAATATAAATTCTGAAATACACAGAACAGAGTGGGGACAGTATGGGAATACACAGACATGAAGCTGAGGCATGGGGTGGGCCACCGGACCCTCCAACTCCTTTCTCTCTGATGCTGCTTCCATAGTTGTCAGGCTGAGAAGCCCTCCCAGAAAGGCGGGCCAAGAGGAGAGGGTCAGGGCCTCAGTTGGCCCCCCAGCTGGAGCTCTTGTAGGCAGACCCGTTGGTCTGGGGCTTCTGCAGGATGGAGCTGGTCTGGCTACGTTGCCTGCTGCCTGTCTGGCCATCCTGCTGCAGGTGGTGGTGAAGGACCTGGGAGTGCGGATGCTGATGGGGGGTCAGAATGTGCATAAAGGGGGCAGGTGGGTAGGCAGCAGCTGTGGCCAGACTGAAGGGCCCCCCACTTCCTAGGGCTGAAGGCACATTGAAGGAGGCAGCAGAAATACCAGAATGAAAACCTTGCTTCTCCAAGGATTGCTGAGTTTTGGAGTACACAGAACCTGAGTTTTGTGGCATGCCTGTGTTACTGGAGGTGACTGATACACCAGTGTTGTACCCATGAGACCCATATCCACTTGGCTGTTGGAAAGGGGTGGCTGATGCGTTCACACTGACATTCACACCATGTTGCCTGGAAGAGGTACTAGCCACAGGGAACCCATAGCAGGCCCATACTGGAAGGTGCTGGGGAGGCCTGGAACCCCTGTATAGTATAGCAGGCCAGTGCAACTACAGCCAGGAGGCAGTGCCAAGTTCAGGAATGTCTGCTGAGTGGTGTGGTGAGTCCGTGTCTGGTTCTGTTGGGGCTGGGACAAGGTGGTGGTTGGGGCTGGGAAAGAGGCATCCCCATGGCCAAATTTTGTGAGGTCACCAGATAAGGGTTGCTGGCCAGGCTACCATCCCTCCAGGTCAGTGGCGTGGTGGGTATGGGAAACAGGATGCTGTAGTAATCCAATGGACATCTTGTCTGAAGCATCTGCAAGTCATCATAACCATATACTTGTGGCAGCTAGGCATGTAACAGTCCTGGAGCCATAACATATGGATTAGGCAACAATGGTAGGACCCCAGGTGGGAGATTAGGAGGAGCTTTTCCTGAAGTTGTAGTGACTGAGCTTTGAGTCGAGGCTATCATGGAGGAATTGCTGCCCTGGCTGAGGCCCAGGCTACTGCCACTGTTGAGACTGGAGGAGTCGGTGACCATGGGAAGAGGCGCAGAGACTGTGCTGGAGGTGGTGTAGAAAGTGCTAGAAGAAGAATGCAGATTTGGCTCTCTCTCCACGCTTGTGTGCAAAAAAGTGGATGTTGAACTATGCCCAGATGTTGATGACGAAAGGGTGTTCTGCTGAGTAGGTAAGTGCTGCTGTGCTGTGGGGTGGTGGTATTTGGAACCTCCTCACTGTGGCTCAAGCCACCCAAGGAAGACAAGTGCTGACTAGTTGTCATCAGTAAGGATGCTGCCGATACCATCTCACTGAGCGGGGGGATGCTACAAATGGCAGGTGAGGCAGATTTCACTGCAGATCCTGTAGCACCTTCAGCAGATTGTGTGGTCTGTATCTGCATGGCCTACACAGAACTGAAGCCATCCTTTGCCTGAGTCAAGTCCTTTTGGGGTAATGAAGAGATGGAGCTGGGGTACTGCTGCATCTGTGTGGATCTCTGTTCATCAAGAGGGCCCTGAGCACTGTTTTGGGAGGTATAGGTTGTCAACTGAATTGGGCCACTCTGATAACCAGACTCCTAACTCTGGCTAGATGAAACTAGATGAAGATTCACTGGCCGTGCTGGTATAGAGGCTACTTGGAGCCTGTTTTAAAGAGGTGCTCATGGAGGGGGTAGACTCATAATCAGAAAGGACAGGCTCTGACCCAAACTGCAACGCTCCAAACCGTAGGTTCAGCCCTGAGATCACTGTTGAGCCAGGCATCTCCACAGCCAGAGCAGGAATCTTAGACGTCAAGGAGGCTTTCTACTGCTGTTTCAGTTTTCGGGGAGCTAGCCGAGGGCTGGAGGACTGCCTGTCTGAAGACCCAGGAGACATCTGTGGAGCTGAGGTGCGTTTACTTGGCAGAGGAGAAGAGGGGGGTGGAGGGGCAGTTGTGGAGGTGGCCACCACAGGCAACTTCTCCTGCAGTAACACACTCATCATGGTTGAAGACAGGGTGAAAGCCTGGCGCTTTGAAAAGGGGCTGTGCACTGTTGAATCATTTGGGTTCTTCAAACAGTCCTGTACCAGCAACGGGGCCTGTGCAGTGGAGCCCATGTCCCAGGAGGAGGAGGTGGCAGTCCCTACCTGTGAGTGCTGAGCGGCCAGCTGTGCCAGGGCCTGGATTGCCTTGAACTGCTCCAGGAACTGGGAGCCATGGTGCTGCCACCTTTAGCTTCACTGACATCACCAAATTGTTTCCCTGACATGCTCACCACACTGTGATGAGAAAATGTGTTCCCCAAAACAGGCTGTGACATGGTACTCTGCTTTGAGTTGCTGAACACCAGAGCCTGGGCAAGAGAAAGGGCCTGAGATGGATCCAGATTAGATGAATCATTCTCCATGGAAGACTGTGCCTTCCCCAACAGAACAGTAAGGCCAATTCTCTGACCAGCAGTGCCTGTCACATTCTCTGCGGGCAGAGGAACTGAAGATACCTGACAGGCAGTGAAGATTTTGGCAGAAAGATCTTCACTCTAGTCCTCAGTTCCCCACTCATCTGCTACAGTCCTCCACGTACCCGTCCCATCATCTGGCTCAAAGTGGCCAGTGTTGTTCCACGTACTGCCACTATCACTGCCATAGTGGTCATCAGCATTGGCTGCCTCTGCGCCATCAGCTGGGTTAAAGGTTCCCATTCCTTGAGCAGAAAACCTTCCTCCCTGCCTACCAGAGCCACCTCTGCCTCATCCTCGCCCTCTTCTGCCTTGATCCATGCCTCATCCAGACAGCCCCACACACTTGATGCCCCCTAATCCATTTTGCTGGCCCCAAAACTCTCATCCACGGCTGGCACCTCTCTCACGTCTGCCTGTCCCACCACGCTGCCGACTAGTCTCTGTCCCAGTCTCAGTTTTCTTTGCCTTCCACATTGGATTCTGTTTGGCCACCATCCTTCTGTCCTGAGATTCCCTTCTTCGCGACCAGGTCCCAGGAATGCGTATCTGGGTTTCCTTCCAGCAGTACATCAACGACTCTGATGACATCTCCATTGCAGTCATGCAAAGCAACGACACATTCATCTTGGTTCTTGCCTGTGATGTCAATCAGTCGTTTCACTTTTTCCTCAAAGCCACCATCATTATGGTCCAAAATCGTCTGTGCAAGTCACATTTGTTCCACAGTCGCCTGTGGCCACTGTGAGTGCTGTGTCTGGTTTTGGTTTTGAGGTTGTTTCCAGTTTCCCCAGGCTCGGTTAGTGCCCACCAATGTCATCATTTATAGTCTATATAATAACAGTATTTACAAGGTAGAATACTGTGCTTTTCCTGGGCTTTGACCCATAAGGTTATTTTTAACAGCAAAAACTAGAAACAGCCTACATGCCTAACCTAGGTTACAAGTAAAATAAACTCTGGTACATCCATATTGCCATTAAAATTATGTGGCATTACAATATTTAGCAGTGTGGGACAGTCATAATGCAAAATTATGGCTAAAAAAAGCAGGTCACAAACCTGGACCAGAATTACTCATTTTTTTTTAAAGTCAAATTTTCTGGGTGATGAAAGTATAGGTGATTTTAATTTTCTTCTGTGCTTTTCTGTATTTCAAATATTCTGCAATCCACCTGTATTACTTTGTAATAAGGAAAAGTTTTAAAAAACATATACACATAGATGATATTTAGAAAGAAGAGGGTGGAAGCATTTTGGAAAGAAGATGCATGAGGCTAAAAGCACAAAGAAACAGAAGTTACATCTTAGAGGAATATACTACAGACCATTTGGCTATATGGTAAAACACTTATACATTTTTTATAAAGATTAAACAACTGGTACAGACAGATAGGCAGAAGCAATGCTAGGAATCACATTGACTAAAAGCTAGGCAATATGGAATATGAGACTTGCCATACTAAAGATCTCATCTCAACTCATGGAAAAAATAGGTAGGGAACAGCTAATCTAAGTTGGTCAAAGAACACAACTTTCAGAGAATTGTATTAATGAACCCAGTGAATTTCTCCTTCTGACAGTAACTATTTAACATATCTAGCTGCTTGTGCAGGACACACTTAAAAGACAGCTAAGCTAGGTCATCAGTGAAATAAAAAATCTCTTCCTGCATGCAATATCAAGCAAAGCCTCTGATTCGTGTAAAAACTATTAATTGTTTGGGTACAAATTAAGAGGTAGGTGGCAACTAAGACCCTGCTCTGATCTTTAAATTCAAGAGCAGATCTTTTATAATCCCAGTTTTACCAACGTTAAATCTCCTGATGAATATTACAATAAAGTTTTCTAATGTGTAAGGCTGGGGGGAGGGGAGGATGGACTGGGGGGAGGGGAGGATGCACTGGAGGCAGCGTAGGATGGGTTACTAGATGGTATTAAGACTAGAGACTTTAGAAATGCCAGATTACTGTTCTGTGACCAAATACTCTCATAGGCACTGACGTGTTAGAGGGAAGCAAAGTAACATCATTGTTAGCTGTGATCTAAGACTGGACACTAATGCAGAGACTTCTGATAGGTTGGACAGAGCATCTGAAGCTTCAAGCCCTAGAAAATATAGCTAATCTATACTCACCCATTCACACTTTCATTCCTCATTTAAACTTCTTCTCAAAAGTCAAAATAGAATTTGGTAAAAAGATTATTCATATCTTGCAACAGGCTTTAAATCAGGCATGTCAAACCTTTGGCCCAAGATGGCTTTGAATGCAGCCCACCACAAATTCTTAAGACATAATGAGATTTTTTTGCAACCTTTTTGTTAGCTTAGCTCATCAGCTATCATTAGTGTGAGTGTATTTTATCTGTGGCCCAAGACAGTTCTTCTTCCAATGGGGCCCAATGAAGCCAAAAGGTTGGACACCCCTGACAGCATTCTAAACTCTGCTTTGTGAAACAACTCATGGCAACGGGCAAGGGCAGATAGAACACTAATGACCAAGCCTGACTGTTCCTCTTGCAGGTGAAAAATGAAAAACACTAAAAATTGATTTTTTAAAATAACATGTTTTTCCTCCAGATAAAATAACATTTACTGTGGAAAAAAAAAAGACAAAATAAAGATGATCAAAAAGAAAATAAAAGTCTAAAATTTAAATTTAATTTTTAATATATTTATTCTTTTCCTATGCACATAAAGAAACACATATACTTACAGAGTTTGGGGGGAACACCTAGCAAACCAACAGATAAATAATTTTGAAGAAATGGAAAGCTGTATGTTTTATAAATAGGATTATGGAGGATCTGCTAATTATGTAGAGTCTGTCTTACTAAGAAATTAAAATATATAGTTCAGAAATTAGAGTTCCACTCCTTAGAACAAAATGTAAATAGTTCTGATGACAAAAACTTCAATTGGAAGTGAAATGTGCTTATTGGGTTGCATTTATGAGTTCTTAGAGCTGCAAAACACAGGATGAAATTCAAACAAATACAGAAAAAGTGTATCTGCAACTCTCTCACTCCTCTCCTTGGAGCCATGCCAGAAGCCAAGGTCCTAAATTTTGCATTGGTTACTGCCTAGCACTGATAGTCCAAGGTAGAGTCTTTCCTCTCATTTTTTTAGAGTTTAAAATCTCTGAAAAAGAAAGATGCACTACCATTCTTTAAAACATTTTTAGAATTTTTAGTTGTTAACAACAAATTTAGAAAATGGAAGTAAGAACTTTACACATTGGAAAAACAAAGCAAAATTATTTATAAACATTATTGTAGTCTATTTGGAAAACACATGAAAAAGCTATTAAAACAAACAAGTTCAGTAATAAGGTGACCAGTTTTAAAATAATATTTTAAAAAATCAATTTCTTCCCTCATAAACCATGAAGAGTTAGAATCCCATTCTCAATAGCAAGAAAAGTATCATATTACACAATACCTAAGAATACACTTACAAGAAATGTGCCAAACTCTAATGAAGAAAACTATGTATCTACACTGAAAAACATAAGATAATACTGAATAAGTACAAAGCTACATGTTACTGAATGAATATATTTAATGTAATTGTGAAGTCTTCACATTTTAAAAGATGTAATTCTAAGAGAAATCTTACTGAAATTTTAGAGCTTACAAAATAATTCTAAACTTTTTCTAACTTAAGAGAAAGAAAAAAGTCTGAAAAGAGACTAATTACAGGAGACTTACCTTAAAAAACATTAAGATGAATTTAGAAGTACCAAAATTTAAACGGTGTAGAACTGGCACAGAAATACACAACATAGGAGAACATTTTGTGACTTAAGATTAAGCAAAGATCTATTATGTAGACAAGTCTCAAACAAAAAATATAAATAAATTAGAATTCATTAAAATTAAAGACTTCTGCCACACACACACACACACACACACACATCCAGAGTATGGAAATGAAGAGATAAACATAGACCAGGAGAAAATATGTGCAAAGCATGTCTCTGATAAAGGACTTGTATTCAGAATATATAAATAACTCTTCCAACTCAATTTTTAAAAATGAGCAAAAGTTATGAGTAGATACTTCAAAGAAGATATACAAATGAAAGATATGCATATAAAACGATGCCCAACATTGTTCGTCACTAGAAAAATTTCAATTAAAATGATAATGAGATACCGCTAAACACCCACTGAAATGGCTAATATTTTTTAAATTAACAGTATCAAATGTTAACAAAGATGGAACTGGAACTCTCATACATAGCTCATGGGAAAGTAAGGTTGTACAGCCACTTTGGAAGACAGTTTGACAACACCTTATAAAGTCAAACATGCAGTTACTGCATGACTTACAAATCTTACTTCTAGGTAGTTACCAAAAGAAATGAAGCTTATCTTCATACAAAGTGTATGCAAATGTTCATAGCAGCTTTATTCATAATACCGCAAATAGGTAACAACCCAAATATCATCTAATGGGGAATAGGTAACAAATGGAGGTACATCAATATAGTGGAATAATACTTAACAAGAAAAAGGAACAAACTACTGATATATGCTGCATGAAATCACAAAAGTATCATTAAGTTAAAGAAGCTAGACACAAAAGAAGCTAGATATTATTTAATTCCATTTATATAAAACTCCTGGGAAGTCAAAATTAGTTACAGAAAGCAGTGGTTGTCTGTGGCTGGATGGTGAGGGGTGGGTAGTGGGAAGAGATGGACTACAAAGCAGAAAGAAGAAACTTTGGGGGGATGATGGAAATGTTCTGTTTCTTGACTTTGATGCTGAGTACATTCATCAAACTCAAACTGTCCATTTAAAATGGGTAATTTTTTACTATATGTATATTATGTTACCAAAGCTCATTTATTTAGGTTATAGCAGTAAGATACGTTTGTACCTTGAATTTAATTTCCATGTGTTTATTCTGATCTCAACTTTAAGTTGTTATCCTGCTAACTTAACCAGGACTTTGTTGCTCATATTTTAGTAGTTTTTGTTGAAAGTGCTTCAGCATTACAGTCACAGAAAAAATGCCAATAATGCAGAGCTCAGGCCCAGCCATTCAGGTGAGGATATTCATGAGATACGTTGCAAATATGTTTCTATAACTTTGGTGAGAAGCTAGAACTAGGGATATAGATTTGGGAATCATCTGCACAAAACAGTAGAAACCATGTCGCTGACAAAGTTGTACTCTACTCACTGCCATGTCTCACTCTTTACTAAACTTAGAACCACAAAAAATGCTTAAGTTAAATCTGAAATCAGTGAATGATTTGAATTTTAAAAGGTGAGCTTTTCCATCAGATCTAAGTAATAACCACTGAATTTAAACACATTTTCATTGTATTTATATCTCCAAATTCCAATGTCTTACCTGGTTTAATTTTTCAGTGTGATTCAGTCTTGAACCCTCCACCATATTTAACTTAGAAGACTTTTCCGTGTTTAATATTTCCTTCGGTGGTTCCACATTTGAAGTGGGTTGTAAAAAGCGTGCCTTTGCCACTGGAAAGCCTGCAGGGTGTGATCCTTCTTGTTTCATTCTAAAACGCTGGGTGAAATATTTACCTTTTATGAATAAAAGAAGAGAGAAAAATTGTCACTAGAAATTTCTAGTTATTTTCTAGTGGTTATACATAGTGGCTACTGTGACCTAACTGTCCTCAACTTAGAACTAAAAAATTAAGGAAAGTAATCTTACATTTTCAATATTAAGCCAATAAACTTTACATATCGTAGAAGTGATCAGTCAGGAGATACAACACAATGGTGGTGTGAGAGGGACCTCCAAAAAACTGCTCTGGAGATTACAACTAATAAACCACCCATGCCTCAACCAAGGGCCCCCTATACAACGCACAATCACAGCTAAGAAACCTACTCATCAGTCAGGGTACCTGCAGGTGGGCAGAGGGTTAAACAAAGGAGAAATAGAGAGAAGAGCAAGGATGTGGCTGTGTAGGTCCCTACTTGGAACTCTACTGCTGGGGGAGGGAGGAGGAAGAAAGTGGCCGGAGAATGCTCCGGACTTCACTCGGTCAGTGGGACAAAAGAAAGGGGGCCTAGAGGTGGGGCATGAGATACTGCACCCATCTCACTTTGGCCCCAGGAGATGCAGACAGTCCACAAACTACAGCAGCCAGACTGCACTCCTGGTCCCAGAGTGGGGAACGACTGGGTGGTGAGGAGCCACAGTGCCAATGCTCTGTCAGAAAGGAGGAGAGAGGGGGCTACACGTGCGTTTCTCAGCCCGCAACCATGATGATCTGAAAGACCAGCAAACAGGACTGACCCCAAAGCTCAGGGCAGAGTCCCCATGTGGGGCAAGCCTAGAACATAAAAGTGCAATCACGTCTAAGCTCCCTGCAAGACCCATGGAGCCACAGGAAGGAAATAAAACTACAAACGCCCCTTTCCCACAGACCTCTGCCCACTCAGTATCAACAGTGAACACCAACTGCAGATGGTATGGTCCAGAGAGGCTGCAAATATGAGAACCAGAGAATTAAAGAAGTGGGGACAGATGACCCATCAGAAACAGAGCTCAAAGCAACGATTATAAAAATGCTTAAGGAAATGAATGATAATTTCAGCAGAGAGATAGCAAACATTAAAGAAGGCTTACAAACCATTATAAAGGACCAGAGAGAGATAATGACTACATTAACTGAAATGAAGAATGGAATAAAAGTCACCAAACTAGATAAGATAGAAGCACAAAGCAGTGATTTGCAGGAAAAGACAGCAGAAAACAATCATATAGAACAGATAGATATGAGAATCCAGAAAAATGAGGATGGTTTGAGATGCCTCTGGGACAATTGTAAGCAGAATAGAAGCATAGGTGTACCAGAAGGGACAGAAGAAAAGCAAGGGATCAAGAAATTATTTGAAGAAATAATGACTGAAAATTTTCCTAACCTGGAGAAGGAAATAGACATATAAGTCCAGGATGCACACAGACACATCATAATTAAAATGGCAAAAATTAAAGAAAAAGAGAAAAATTCTAAAAACAGCAAGAGAAATGCAAGTAGTAACTTATAAAGGGACACTCATTCAACCCTCAGCTGATTTCTCACCAGAAACCCTCCAAGTCAGAAGGGACTGGCAGAAAATACTCAACGTGATGAAAACCAAGAATAATGTATTCAGCAAGGCTAGCTTTCAAAATTGAAGGACAGATTGAGTTTCTCAGATAAGGAAAAGTTAAAGAAATACATCACCACCAAACTAGTACTACCAAGAATGTTAGAGAGCCTTCTTTAAGATGGGAGGAGGGAAGGGAGAGTGGGTAAAACAGGAGAAAGGGATGAAGAAATTTAGTTTGATTGTTAACATAGAACTGAAAGCAGCTAAGAAAGAAAACTCATGGACACAGTCAGTAACTTAGTAGTTACCTGAGGGTCATTGGGGAAGGGGTTGGGGGAGAAGGGACAGGGACACAAATACATGGTGATGGAAAGAGAACAGCCTTTGGGTGATGAACACATAATACAACACATAGAAGACGTAATGTAAAATTGTACACTTGTAACCCGTGTAAGTTTTACTAATCAATATCACCCCAATAAATTAGAAAAACATACTCTTTTGAATAACAACAACAAAAAAAGTGATTAGTCATCTACAGAAGAAAACTAAGAGGAGTTCCCTGGTGGTGTAGTGGCTTAAGGCTTCGGCATTGTCAACGCTGCGGCATGGGTTCAATTCCCAGCCAGGGAACTACCCACACACAAAAAAACTAAGCGATCACAAGTGTGTTACTGAAAAAGTTGGGACTATCTAAAACTTCACTTGAGGTCACCTGAATATAATTACAGAGAGGCAGGCTTCAACGGGTAAAAACCTAAAAAGCTATATCCTGTTTAGGAGACTAAAAAGTCTCCAAGTAAGGAGTCTGTCTAGAACTGTGCTTCTCAAACTGGATACCCTCTAGCAGTATGTGTGTGTAGAGGTGGGTGGAATGGGAGGAGTGAAGAGCTAAATTACAAAGGATACTACTCTATAGACTTTTTTCTTCAAGATGTAGAGGGAAGAGAATACTACTGGAGAAGTGTATTCTGTTATAAAACATGAAAGATGTATCACTGAACCTCACCTCTTTCTTTATCCTAAAATCAAGATCACCAAAAAACAAACAAACAAACAAAAACAAAAGAAAAAACAAAAAAAATTATTTCCAAGATATCCTGATGGTAGGAAGAAGGGGTCATGTGAATGGGGAACACGAACCTCTTGTAAGTTCAATAGCATGAGGTAGTCTCCCTAAATTTGAGCACCACAAGAACACTGATACGGCTGAAGACTAGACCCCAAACACTCAGTGGCCTCCACAGTTTTCCCTGACCAGAGCACGTAAACCCTCAGCATAATCCTCATCCAATTACATGACCCGCCACTACTTAAATATTGGTCTGTAAACTCATGACATTTTCATGGTTCACCTGCATTAATCTAAATACAGATTTTGGAGAAAAAGAAATATCACTGAAATAGGCATAGACATAGAATTCCCCAAATAGGCTCAGTGTATAGATTCCATACTGTCAAGGGTCTAGAGAAACACTATACGAATGATCATACTGGTCTTTTGAGGCTTTGAGAAGGACAGCAAGTGGGGAGGAAAAGCACTGGATGAGCAGTAGTAAGAGTTGGGTGTCTAACACTGACTGTAACACTTTTCCAACCATGTGATTTTGAAAAAGTCATTTAGCTTCTGGAGCTTTTGTATATAGCCTTATCTATCAGCTAGGGTCACTTACCCTTCTTGTCTATGGTAGGGCAATGAGAGCCCAAGGTAAAATGCTGTATCAGTAAGATGGTTATCATTACACTACACAAATTAGTTCAGTGCCTGCTATGATATAAAAGATTAGTGACAGCAACAATTGGATGGCAAATGCTACATGCCAGTATCATTGTTGTAACTTCATTTTTCATGTTGTATCTTCTTTACATGAACACACAGAACTAAGGTTCATTTACAGTGCACTAGAGAGAGCTGATCTTGTGTATTTATAATAGCTACTACTTACTATGAGCTTACTCAGTGCCAGGCACGTAGACCTCATTTCATTTAATCCTCAGCACAATTCCAAGAAGCAAGTGTTACAATTTCCATTTTAGAGATGAGGAAACTAATGCTCTGACATTTTAAGTAACTTGCTTAGGGAGTTGTAGAGCCAGGGTTCAACTTCAACAAATTGGTGGAGCTTAGCTTTTACACACTTCTATATGCTTCAGGACTGTTCCAAAAGTTGCTCATCCACAATGCAGTTATCAGTGCTATTAATAACATGCGTACCTGGTGGCCATCCTCGCTGCTTTTCCTCTGATACACTCTTCTTCAGCATCAGCAAAGAGCCTGCTCTGGTCTGCTCTACAGAAATGACATCTGAAGCAGCATTCAGCACTTCAAACATAGATAGGAATCCATACTGCATGTACTGGAATGATCGTCCAAATCGCCCAACAAATGCCTTTTCAAAATCAGAAAGGAGAACAGGAGATAACGCCAGGAGGTCCTTCAACTCACTCTTCACAACAGCCGGAAGAATAGGGGGCACTCTTCCTCGGTAAGATACTCGTGGAAAAGAGCCTGTCCCAGGGCCAACAACGGCCCTTCCCTTCTGCATAGGGTTTCGAACCTTATTGCTGCTCCTCTGTCTTGCAACTAAACTTGCTATTCCTTTGGTGTATTCATCTGGAATGGCTAAAGAGATGTAAAAGAAAGAAAACATATTTAGGTAAAAACTTCTGTCTTTATCCTTTGCATCTGTGGTTATATATACTTTAAAAAAAAAAAAAAACTCTCCAAAGAGCTGTGTGTATCTGGGCAACATGGTAAATATGAACCCTTGGTTCTTCCACTTTTTGCATTTTGGACAATTTATGAGCTCCTCCACCAGAGGATGAAGAGAGAAAGGTAAAACCCGAAATACCATCATTACTGCTGACTGACTCCTGAAAGGTTTGAAACTCTTGACATGAACAACAAACTACCTGCCTTTTTTTTTTTGTGCTTTATATAATTAAAAAGTCCCATTGTTATGTTTCTCCCAACTTAATGTGTAATAATCTGAAATCATATGCAAAATGCACGTTTTCCTGGGGCATGGTTTCTTAATTTTGCTAAAACTCTTAACTTTGCCCACAACCTCAAAGTGGCCCATGATTGCTCCCTTCCCTGCAAACACTTTAAATCCCCTGCCTAAGATGCAGAATAAAGCTACAACAGTTCTTTTGATTATTTTTAAAGACCTTCAAACCTTAACCTACCTTTCAGTACTACAGTACCATCCCCACAGGGGCAGACATTGACAACATCAGGCATGTCCAACATCAGCTCCATCGTGGACCGATACCCAAGGATTCGGAGTGGTAAATGGTTGCCAACCATCAAAAGGTACTCCTTTTCCAACTGTTGTGGGGTCAGACCATCTTTTGAGGAAATGAGAAGTGACCTTATTTCTTTCCTCAGGCATTCCTGTATACGCTCTTGTTCAGACATTGCACCCTACAGGAGTTAAGACAGAAATACTAGTCATAACAAAAAGCAGGCAAATCCAAGACGGAAATAAAAAGTGTTTAAAACGACAAACAGTGGAATATAAACAACTGGGATGGAAGCTGTCAAGGTGGTAAGGCAGAAGCCCTATCATCAAAGTCCTCTAAAACTTGCTTTTCGCAAAGCCTCTGCTCAATTCAAACTCTAAATCTCAAAGTGTGTTAACTTGGGTGTGTCACTGCCACTGGTAATAGTGTGAGAAATCCGAGTTCCAAAGCGTTAACTAGGGTTCATTTGGGGTCTTACTCATCTATTTACTCCGACCAAGCTGACCCTGGGAACCAGGACCGGGAATAAAGCAAACGCAAAATGGCCTTCCCCGTGCAAGGGGACGGCTCCAGCTAAAGACGCTCGCCCCAGCACACCTCCTCCAGGCCAAACCGACGAGACGCTCCCGGCTTCCTCTTCCCCAGGTCCTCTTCGCCCCCCCCTTCCCCGCCCCCTCAACGTCTCCCGGCCCCCTGGCGGTGTGGGAGTTGCCTTTCCACCTGCTCTGGGGACTGCCCACGACCTGGGGTGGTGGAGGCCGGCGGCAGCGGGTACAGGGGAAGCACCCCTCCGCAGCCAGCCCTGTCTGGCCGCCCCTCACCCGTCTCGCCCCGGCGCCGGCGCTGCCTTTGCGCTCTCCGGAGAGTCCAAGGCACTCCCCACAGACGTGCGACCGAGGCCGAGCAGCAGCGCAGCCGGCCCGCGCGCCTGCGCACAGGTGCCCGACGGCCCAGGGCGTGCGGCTAGGGCGCGGCGTTCCAGCCGGAGGGCGCGCGGCCCGCGGGACGGTTGGGCAGGGCTGGCCGCTCGGGGGTCCAGTCTAGCGTTCGTGCCAGGCGCGGGGCCGCTTGGCCGGGCTCCCAGGCAGCGCTGGCTGCGTTCTGGGATCGACAGCGCGTTACCTCCTTCGATGTGGTTGGAAGACGTGAGTGGGGCTGCGGCGCGAGAACCTCCCCAGCCACCTCCCGGGCAGGGGCAGGGGTTAGGGGGCCGTCCCGTCCTAGGGACCGGCAACTGGGAGGAGGAGGCGGAGAGTCGTTAACTTGGTGTGCCTAGAATCACCTGTGGAGCTTATTTAAGGGCGCGGGGTGGGGGCAGGAAAGATGCCCAGGTCTGGTCAGCGGAGATTCTGATTAAGTAGGTCTAGGGCTACTAGGGGAAATTACAGGCAAGTCTGAGGCTTGGTGAAGATCACTGCTGAGCTACAGGAATGGATGCGGGGAGGAGGCCTCCAAAGCAAATTAACTCCTGCATGAATTGAGAACATTGGCAGGTGCCACTTCAGATAAAAGAGCTGGGAAACTAAAGACGAGGAAATATTTGGGGAAATGAACTGGAGATGTATTTATTGGGTGGAAAGAGCAAGATTTATTTATAAGGTTCTCAAAAAACAAACAAAAACAGTCGTTTAAGAGGTATAGAATGGAGAGGCATAGTTTAAAAAGTTTTTCTTTAAAATGTACAATCTAATTAAAGGGACCAGACAACCCAAAAGATAACCAAAGAATTTGAATCAGGAAGGAAACCTGAGCACACACATTGACCTTCCACCTAAAATTCCATGACATAATAAATCCGGAAGAGTTCTAGAAAACAAAATGTTTCATCAATGGGCCAGGAATACTGAAGAATCCCTGAAAGACATAAAACAGAAAAGATTTATGAGCTGATATATAGCAGGATGGACAAGGCTAAATAACAAATTAACAAAAAGGAAAATGATGAGACATGAAGAATGGATTGAGACATTCCCACATCTGAATGACAGGTGTATAGAAACAAGAGAAAAAATGTTGGTGAGGGTTGGTGGTTTTAAAAGAAAATGTCCCAGCTTTGAACAAAAACACAACTTTTCAGATTAAAAGGGCTTACTAAATCCTTAGAATAACTTATTAAAAAGATTCCATCCTATGGACCTGGAGATCATCATGCTTAGTGAAATAAGCCAGACAGAAAAAACAAAGAACTGCATGATTTCACTCATATGTGGAATATAAAACTGAAAGCAAAGAAAAAAAGAAATGAACAAACAAATAACCCATGGACACAATCAATAGTTTAATGTTTATTTGGGGAGGAGTGGGTTAGGGAGGGGAGAAAGGGGAGGGGGTGGGAGAGGAG